>JASAND010011088.1:0-34320 GCA_030248195.1 Trissonchulus latispiculum
CAAGGTGGGGAAATGCTTAAAAATTTGTAATCTATCGACAAACTGTTTCACTATAGAATCAGTCTTTTCGCTCCTTTTTCTCAAATAGTCTACTATTTCATCAAAACTCCAACCTCCCAGCCTTTTTATTGAAAAATAAATTCAATATTCACCACATACAATAGTATCAAAGTCCTGTAAACCATAGTAAATTAAATTTGTCAATTTTATACGCTTCTTTGCATTCTTCTATAGAATCCAATCCATGGCTATCAAAATACTAAGTTTAGTGATAAAAATACATTGCAATCCAGTGCCGTACTGGGGCTACTGCGGGATCAGTGTTGAGAACCAAGCATGCAGGTTTATTTTTCACAACAGGCAATGGATCACTTGGGAATACCCCCAGAAAGCATCTTTTTACCAAAGGATCCCTTTTTAAAGTTTCAGCAATCTCTGGACTGTTCATATTGCGTAGTCAAAATACGGAGTCCGATGTCCGATCGAATCCCCCATATATGATTATTTCCACACCTTTTGGGTTTGAGGTGAGTGGCTCCTTGAGCTGCATATGTGAAGATAGGTCATCTTCTCTAATTAACTCCATTACTCCCCCTTCCACACTACCAAGTAATACTAAATATTACTCCACCAATACTCTAAATGATTTTAGAGAAAAGCTACCTCATCGTATAGATTTATAAGGTGAATGGGAAGTTGCCTTAGTTGAATTTATGTATCCCGTAACGTGGAATACCTTGTCAGAAGACATAGATTCAGAAATTCAAATATCTTTATGTCATGGAACATCGAAAAGTAAATCCTTGCCTTTACGATATTACGCATCAATTACTGAAATATGTGAAACAATAAATGCTCCGCTAGCTACAATGACAAATCGGGAAGGCAATCCCTCTGATGTCAAAGTGGAATTTTTGACCAGTATACCCATCTAGTGCACATCATTTTTGCAAGAGAACGAAGCGTGTCATTTGACATTGTCGATTTAAAGATGAGTAAGCGGCTTCAATACATCTTAGGTTTTAAAGAAGGTGAAAGCTTTGATCCTCAAGCTATAATTGAGCGAGAATCTCCAACTCATGCCAACGAAAAGAAAAAGGTGCTTGCTGCTGGAAGCGAACGCGATATGGAGGCTGGATTTTACTCAATGTATGAATACTGTGATCTAGTGGCTCCTCAAGTGATTGGAAATGCAATAGCTCCACTGCTGCTTGTTGTCAACACTTCAACAGAGCATGGCGAATGTATTCATAGAGAATATCATAACCCTCATTATGTACCTGTACTTAAAACGAGTTTGAAAGTATTGAAATCAATATAAACGATGATGCAGGAGAGCCTGTAAGCTTTTCCTTTGGTAAGATATACCTAAGGCTACACTTTCGAAAGCTGCAACCATGATAACTATATATTATCCAGAAAATATTAAGACATGGGAAGATGCTCTACTACAAACTGGTGGTGCATTTCCCACATATGCAGGTCATTCCTATCAAAAAGGAGAAAAATTCTGACGTTTTTGGACATGGCTAAACAAGTTGACGCACAGTCCTATGCAGGCTTCAAAAGCGAGCAGGACCTGTTTACCCTTCCACCAACACAGGTTGCTGAAGAAAAGGGATATTGGGCTGAATATTATCCTCAGAATCCTGTTGCAGATAGCGGACCCTACAGGAATCATGTCCCGAAAGATGGCTACATGTTGGATTTGAACAAAAATTATTTCTAAAACTTAAGATTGTCACTAAAGATGGAAAGGATTTGGCTTACCAAAAATTGGCTGATGGAACTATGCACAAGAGTAATGTAATTGTTTCCCCAATCAACCTTCTTGGATCTACCTTATTTGAACGAGTATTTGTTAGACTCAGTGATAAGAAGATTGAAAATACTGGTCCGCTGTATGCTTATAAGGCTTATTTAGAATTCTAGCTTAGCTACGGATGGGATGCAAAGTCTAATCATCAACAACTTGCAATGTTTTATAAAGATGCTGTAGGAAAGTTTAATGATATTACAAGTGCTGCAATGAAATGGCGAGGCAAACCCTTTATGACAAACAAAGGGGTCGAATTGGTGGCTCCATTACACTGTGACCTTTTCAAACAAGACGGATATATGCTAAGTGATACTGATCTAACAATTGAGCTGCATAGAAATATGGACAAGTTTCTGTTAATGAGTGATGGTACAGAATATAAGCTCAAAGTAGAAGATATTAAATGGCATGTATGGAAGGTGAAACCGGGGGGCTTGGAACCACCTCCGTGGCAGATCCGATGGACATGGGCCCCATCAAATGGAGATCCCCACAGGTGTCCCCTGGCATCCGTCTGGCCAACGGCGCTAATGGGTTCCAACGCCCGGCGGCATGACTCATATTCTTAATCCTTAAATTATGCTGCCGAGCTAAATCTATCCTGGTCTTTCCGGATGACCTGCCTAAATGTGTGCTGGATTGAGGGTTGACAGTTGTGCCGAATCAGCCATTCCTTAAATTATGCTGCCGAGCGGTTGGTCCCGGTACTTCTATATCTTGGCCTTTCCGGATGTCCTGGACGCAAGCTGCGAAGACGTGTGCTGGTTTGGCGATTCTCCACATTGCTTGAGACCATGCACGATGGACCCGGAATAGGAAGAAGAAGAAGAAGGTGAAATCTCAAGAATCATTAAGTTTGGCTATCGAAAAGATGGTAAGAAACAACAATACAGCAAAATATCCTGTTCACGTATTAAAATGGTAACTAGACATATTGCACCAAAGTCATAAACAATCGTGGAGAATTCAGTATTTTCCGGTCAACTTCCTAGAAGGGTGGTCATGGTTATGGACGATTCTGAAGCATTCAATGGCTCTTTTACCAAGAATCCACTTGCATTTCTGACTTGTGCAAAATTTTGAACTTGTCGGTAAAGGATCAAACTGTTTGCAACTTGGTTGTGTCCCATCAGCTGGGATATGAAGTAGACCTGGAAGCTCTGTACGAAAAATTAAGAAACGTCTACACTAGTGCATGTACAAAGCTGGAAATTTACAGTGGAATTATTTGGAAAATGAAAGAAGGTACTATTGGATTGTTTCATAACGGAAAAGTTTTCATTGTTGGTTTTAAATAATCAATGAGATGCATATAACCTGGTGTGTGAGGTGTGTGATATGTGTTGTGTGTTGAAAAAATAAAGAGAAAAAGAAAAAACCGTAACAGCTGTCGTAAGCTGTCTGATGAGGCTCTGTGGCGGGGGCCGAAACGGTGTAAGGTTCTCTCTTAGATTTCAATGTTCCCAAAAGATTTGCTCCCCAAAATTTCATTACATAATTGAAAATATGATGTAAAACTGGGAAACATGTTGTATTCAACGTTTCTCCTCCTTATCATTACACATGTTTGCATAAGGAAAATGTAACTGTATTCTAGAATTACGTTGTATATGTATGAGCTATGTTACAAAATAGCACACATAAAAACATTCAGATGTTAGATTTCTTAACTCTGTTTTTAGTCGTTTTCTGTTTAAGTAAACACAGCTTTCAGTCCTTTACAGTAATAACTACACTTATGTGAAGAAAAAGGTTCTGCTAGCACTGGTAAATTTCGGTTTAAGATGCTTCTTTAGTAATTAACCCTTTTGTTTTCACAATTTAGCACCTCCTTTCTAACGATGAAACGTCACTTCTGGATTACAGGCTTCCGTATATTGACAATAATCCTATGGATCAAACTAACCTCAACAAGATCTAATACTAGATTGCAATTCGGTTATTTACGCAATAAATATTACAATGATATCCGGTTGAATCGTTTCGAAGCGAGTCTTCAGGGGCCTCGCAGATTATCCACCAATCCAATCCTCAATTACCTAGTCAAGATTAGGCCACTCACTGAACTTTGAGGCCTAATCCCAACAGCTACCTAAACTGGGCTTCCGTAAGTAAATCAGTGGTCCACCCAGTTCTCAAATCCGGTCCCTATATCTAGGTCTCGTTAACTGATTAAATCTCGCAGCTCCTGACGCAACGTTAAGCTCAACGAACTACAATAAGAATTCTAGTTTTAGTCTATTTAATGAAAATATCAGACGTTCAAGACCATTACCCAAAGTACGCATTAACAGCTTTCCCGGTAAAAGGGTCGAAATTCAATACAATACTATGTCGTTCAATAATACAGTTAATACAGTTTATAGGATTCTGAGAATAGAAAACGATTAGATAATTTTGTCCAATATAACTTCCTAGTCAAATTTTTAAATACTGTTGCAATGAGATCAATTAGCTACAATAATCCTCTGCGGATGCACGAACTCTAAAGTGTACCGGTTGTTATTCGACAAGTATCTTACCTCCTGGATCGGAACGCTGAGCCAACTGTGGGTAGACGTGAAATAACCGCTGACCGTGAATAAATCTGGTAATGCTGTGAACCGTGCCGGGAATACACTAAATAGGGTGAGTCTGGTCGAAACGTAGAATACAAAGCGTCAGCACCGAAGTAACTCACTAGACTACCAAACCAACTTCTGGGCACACGGGCCACGCAAGATATCAGATATTGCCAACTAGGCACAAAACAAAACGACCACTTGCTATCACTGCCGGACCAAGACTGACTATATTATGACGTCAGGCTGGGAACTCCCTTCCTGTCAATCAAAGTGTGACGTAGAAGGCAAGCCCCGCCTCGTGTTATGTGTAGCGTATGTGTGTGTATGCATGTGTCTTACGGTATTTCACGTCATTCCCTTTCTGACTCAGCGGCCTCCCTAGAAGTTCTTTGATGTCTTTGAAACAGTAGCTCTATTTTTGATTGATGGGGTTACCTGGGGTTTCAGGTGGTCCCCTAGAGTCCCAAATTTGAGCAAAACAACCCCATTAACTAGTAAATGGTGCCTACAAAAATCGACCAAATCCCTTCACAAAGACCCATTTCTATTAATCAAAATTAAGCTCCTTGTTTTGCAGATTTCCAAAAGAATTCATCAAATTGCATAAGATTTTGGGTACACACACATAAAAGGTTCGTGAATCATAGAAAGCATGCAGACAAAGCATCCACACAAAAACATCACCATGAGCAGTTGACAATAAAGATTATGATTAGTTCAAATTCAGCCATTTACCATTTTCGGAACAATACATGAGATTTTCGATGGAATTAAGAAAACAAACACACCAAACAGCTATTACCATTTCAGTTTCAAGAATTAGTATTCAAGCATTGCAGGTTTACAAGAATTAGGGTTCAAACATTGCAGGTTGTACACTTAGCAGACTCAGGCATTGCAGGTTCAATCACGATTAGCAGATTCAAAATATAAACATTCATTGCAAACAAAAATAGTGAAGGGTTATTAGGCAAACAAAAATTCAGTGCAAACAAAGACAGTGACACAAAGTTAGGTTCAAACACTCGAAATCAGTAGAGACATGCAACAGTAGGACAAACGAAGCAAAGGTGGAGGCGACTCAATATCAACAGACAGTACTCAAAATCACTCCAGAAAACTGTAAACTTTCATATTAAGGAACGAAACAAAAAATGATGTGATGCGGTTGCTAAAAATATCAATCAATATTACTTCAGAATTGTTATTTTTTATAGGTGATCTTTAAGACATAATCGGCAGCTGGCGCAGAACACTAATGTTTTAGCTACTTACTCATTGCAAAATGGGGAAGTTGAAATTTTCAGTGTTAGATGGGGGTTAAGTAAAGTGCTCCCGGAAGCGCGGGCAGTTCGATACTTTCCGGATTTCGAGAATGGCGAATCCCGGAATTGTTTTAAACGGTAAGAGGAAACCAAGGGAAACATAAAAATTTTTGTCTCCGATTTCGCTTAAAAGTTGGTCATAGACCAATTCGATGGCGCTGATTTCGAAACTGAAATCGAAATATCAGTTAAATTCTCAATTTCGAGATGAAGGATCCGGAAAATTCCGGATTTTGAAGAAATCCCCAAAAGTGGTCGATATGGTACTCAAATGAAAGAGCTCGTCGAGCTGACCGATTTTATAGAAATTTCCGGATGTCGTGGTATTCGACAGGGCAAATGGAGTTATCTTGTTTATAAGAGGAAAAATGCAGCGGCAACCCGTTCATGAGTATTTGCTTGTTATGTTTTCAATGCCATGACAGCAGACACAGGATTCCTAAAAGCTGATTTGTCATAGTGGATTCTTATGGTCAACTTGAGCAGTGATTCTTTATCGTGATTTCGTTTTACGGAGGGTGGTTTTGATCAGAAAGCGGGGTCGACTTCGACTCTTGCTTTGATTGGTACTATCTGAATACAACTGGAGCCAGATATTACGTAATTTAACTAATATTAAAAAGGAATAATAGAAATTCTTCATTGTGGACACGTTGGAATCAGCTCAGGTATATTTTCAAATTATGATTATTCCAGTTATTTTTCACTTATGCGTTGTGAAATTTTTTGATCAAAATGTGCCATTTTCGAAAAGCGCTACCTTCAAATTTTGAAAAACCAAATATATTTGATGAAAGCAGACACCTGAAAAATCCAATCGAAAAATCTTTCGGGACTGATGAATGAGGCGCCTTCGAAGCTACATGGTAAACCTCAACACCTTCTTTTATGAGGAGAAGGATCATCAAGCCGGTTCTGAAAATACATTTATAGCTATCTCGAACGGCGACCATACAGTAAGCTGACAAAGAGCGACAGAATTTGAAAATTTTTAAGTTTGGCAAGACCTGGCAATCATGTATGAGTAACGTACAGAAGACGGAGCTTGCGGCCTTCTTTCATGTAGTGTGACTCATTAAGTGCAACATGATGTGCATGTGTGTTAATAATCGTAAGTCACAGGTCAGTAAGGTAGGAACCATGCGCATGTGCGAAGAAGGCCCCCCAAATATCCCAACTTTGGTTTTATTAATCCCACTTTGTTTTCTGCCAAGATATGCCCCAAATTTTGATCCTTGTTTGCAAATACGACCATAAATTCTCAAAACTTTCACAACATCTCGGAAACCACCAAGCCTTTAATAAGGACCATTAAATTCTGTCAAACATGTTGGATTAGACCGCTAAGCAGACTTCACGCAATGCAAAAATGGAGACGACATTAATCTGGCAGAATGCTGCCGGTTATCCAAAATTCGAAACTGTAGGAGCAAAACTAGGTTTGTCCAATGCCATACAAATCTAGACGTTAAACAAACAATGCCAACAAGTCCCAAATCAGAAATTATTCATTACTGGTTAGATTAAGCAGGTTAAAACAGTTCACATGACACTACTCACGGTATCAATTACAAATTATTCAGGCAAATATTCTACACCTCAAGCGAGACTGCGGAATCGACCTCATACCTAGCATGCCGAAAACGTTGCACCACACTACACTCCCATCGGCCAAACCGCTGTAGGTTTTTACTACGGGGGCAATGTATATATGAAATGAAAGAACAACAAATCATGGATTGATCAGCCACAGTAGTTAAGAAATGTACTAATTAAGCAGATCTAACCTAGAGAACTTAGTTGTACAAATACTTTAAACCTCAAATTAATTACGGGATCGACAGCATATCTGGCAGGTCGAAAACGTTGCCTCCACATTATGATTACACCTTCAGCCTTTGTCAATTCTTTATGAAGAAACTTGAGCGGCTGTTTAAACAACAGACTGCTTTCAATTGCCTTGTCTATTGTCAAATGGTGCCCAATGACTTTTGTGCTTTGATCTGAACTTTTGCATAAACTTAGTAATCCATTTACTTACGAACAAATGTAATACAAACTCATACTTTCAAACATGTTAAAATGCTTAAAAGGACACAGCACTTTGTCCAATTCAAGTTGTTAGGAAATGGCTCTAGGCACACACATTGTTAGCGACTTCTGTCATAAAACTGTAATCCATGGATTTTCATCGGTTGCCAGCTCTAAGACAATTCATGGAAAGTTATTTTGGATTGTCGTACTCATTTCAGCAGGATTAGTTTTCGGATATCAGGCCCGCCGGAATATCCTAATGTACTGGGACAGCAGAGTCTCCATTGGTTTTCGAACTGAGCGAAGAGAAACCAATCCTGAAATCAACATAATACCATCCTGCCCGTTCAATGCATCACAGATGAAGATTTTGGAACTTTCACCAATTCAGCAGAAATATATCCTGGATAGGATTAACTATCCTTGGATGCTGCATAAGTCTTATGAGGAAGACAGCTTACTGAATGAATACCATAAAACGTCGGATCAGGTTACGATAGTCCTAGAGCGGCATAACATGACCCGTATATCTGATCTAGTTCAGCATTTAGTGCTGGATCCTGCCGATATTGTAAAAGTTGATATCCCTGACAGGTTTGATAATCCTAACCTTGCCGTTTCAGTCAGCTACTGTGAGCACTACGTTTGTTATAAAGTCGCCAAACAGAGGCCTGTTGAGACAAAGGAGAGCGACCAGATGCTATTGAACATCCAAATACAAGAAGCAGCCGACGCGTTGTGCCTAGATAATTCAACACAATGCTATCAACTGGTTTTCGGATCAGATATATGGTATTTTGAAACACTGTGTCAAGATTCTGGCAACCAGTACTACATTCGTGTAGAAAGTAGAATTAGACAACTCTTGCGACAGGAGACTCTACCCTGTAACCCAGATATTAGATCTTGGTCATCCTGCAAAATGGACTGCGACGAACTAGGCTTAAAGTGTGCCCACAACTGCACCACTTTGAGTTGGAACGGTAGTCTGAGTTCCAGGTGCAGTTTAGCTAGACATGTCCACTCCAGCCAAGCCCACAGTCCGGGCTGTCAGAATTCGTGCCAGGAAACTTGTTGGAGGCCTTGTCGGAGCGAGGAAATGCTGCTGAACGTCCAAACTAGCAGAAGTCGCTCTGATAGGTTTGTCAACGTGTACATCCTGTTTTCCCATGAAATCGTGTACTGGGAGGAATTTTTAGCCTACGATTGGAGTGTCCTTGTGGCCAACATTGGCGGACTTTTGGGTCTTTGCTTTGGAGCGTCTTTTATTGGAATTTTGGAAGCTTTAGGATTACTGTTCCAGATGACACCTAAAATTCACCCAAAAGCTTACGCTGGTTAAACTAATTGCTAATCTTGCAACTTTTGACCCTGAAATTAGATGTTTGTTTTGCAAACTAATGGAATCTTGTGATCAGTAATGAAAAAGAGGTCAATAAAACTGATCCTTTGTTATTTAATCTAAGCAAAATTTTTGCATCAAGCTACATAAGTTTGAATCATAGTGCATGCAGTGTTATCCGTATAGCTGTATGCAATTGTTTCCTAAGTTGCTCAGTAGACAGATAGGGAGTAGCTTGGGGCAATGACTGGACGTAATTGCATAATTTATCTAAACCAACAACTTCTTAATAGTCCCAGTTACATTTTATCAGGGCGATCGCTTTTTCTCGAAGAACCTAGTTAATTATAATCCTTTTCCTGACTTCCGCTTCAGTGTTCCTAAACCTAAAAAGTACACAGTAAACCTAAACAAATACCAAACATAACTGAAACTGAAAAATCAAATTTAGCAAATGTTTGCAGTTTGTAGTTTTATTAACTTTGCCTGTTATATACTTTTAATAGCTTTAATCGCTGCTTTTATATGTCTTATGAAACTTTCTTCATTGTATGTACTTTTAATAATACATAATTACATAATAAGTTCGTAATTTGTATAGCCTTTCATTGGCTTCGCTTTGTCAACTTGATCGTTGTTATGGATTCAAATAAGGCTTGCGTTTCCGTAGACAGAAAATCTACGACAGAAAACGTAAACAGACGATTGGCAGAGTGCAACTGAGGTATTGAACAGCATTGAATTGTAGAATTATCAACTGAGTGTACATACCTAAAATTGCGTAGATTCTGAGTAACTTCAGACGAGTTTTTTATAGAACATGTGTATGATACAAACATACTAATTGAACAGATACAAGTTTACTGATGCTATTACTAAGCTGAACTGGGAAACCGTACATCTGCGTACTTTAGTTATCGTACTCTACAATGAATTGCGTTTGCAATAACTATACTGAAAATGGTACATTTTGCAAACCCACTGTTGAAGTACGATCAGTAAAAAATCGATCTCGTATCTTAGTGAGCTAATATTATCGTCAATACCCTATCGAAGTGCTCCGACTGAATCAGAGAGTCATTGAAATCTGCCAAGAAGCAAAGCGTTTTGTCATACAAAGCGATTCAGAATTATTTACAATTATAATAACAGAGTTTGACGCCTAGGCATATTAACCGCTAAATCTCATAGATGTTAATAACCATTTTGGGGTGCCAAAGCGTTTTTTACAATAGTTTTCCAGGTACTCGACAACAGCTCTTGCAACTTAGACGGGTAGCTTCAAACTCTTTTGTGTCAAAAGAACTTTTCTGAATTTTATAGCTTTTAAGAAAGAAGGTTTCCAGTTACTGGCATTGTAGGGGAAGCAGGTCTTTCCTATGGCTACTTCCCTTACAGCATTAGTGTCGAAGCTAAATTTGCTTATTTCTTAACATGTATTCTCCTTGCCACTGGCCCACAGGTAAGACATGCACAGTAAATCATTAATGTGCACAAATTAATTCGTTCAGCAAGCATTTCGTATTTTTAAAGGTAAGTTTTAGATTATCTCAACAGATTAATGAATTTTTTACTACCAAAGTTGTTCAGACAAAATTGCACCCTTCTGTTGTTGTGAATGAGTATTAACTTTGTGAAAAAGTTTTTTGAACGTTGTGAAAAACTTTAACTAGCACACATTTTGAAATTAGAATGAAAACTAATGACTTCGTGCACTACCAAATTGGCAGCATTATTGGTTTTGCTTCTGAATTGTTTTGTCGTTGTAGAATTTTTACCATTTTGTAGTTTTAAGGTTTTAAACATTAAATGCTTGTATAGAATTGTTGGGCACATTATCTTTAATTAATTACGCTTTACTGATTTTATAATTCTTGGCTACTGCTTGGATATTATTGTGAATATCTGTTTTGGGTTTTATTTCTTTGCCTGGTTGTTGTTAAACTAAGTCGTGCGAATTTTGTCTGAACTGTAACATTTTGAAGGATTTGTATTTTGAATACTTTAATAAATATCCTCATCGTTACTTAGGGTCGTTTCACAAAAAACTTAAACTACTTAACTTAAACGACTTAACTTAAACTACTTAAACTTCTTAAAAAATTCGTTTCATAAATAAACGACTTAAACTACATAAAATACTTAAATGGCTTAGTGGCTTAAACGACTTAACTTAAACGACTTAATTTAAGTAGTTTAAGTAGTTTAAGTCATTTATTTATGAAACGAATTTTAAGAAGTTTAAGTTAAGCCGTTTAAGTTAAGCCGTTTAAGCCGACTTTTAATGAAACGAATAACATCGAAATGGTAGTTTAAAGGTCCGGTATTTGCTGGTCCGGTATTTGCAGCAAATTTTGAAAGACTGTAAATTACTCAATTCTTGGAGTTCAACGATAATCCTGATATTACTTTAAAGCGTAGAATGTGCTTGTTACAACTACGAAGAGTACAGCTGGTTTAGTTCAATAGTTCTATTTGGACATGCAATTTCATGAAAACAATTTTGAACATGGGTTTCTCCAAGTGTAGGAAAGCTAAAGAAAAGCGACCAGTTCCAGCTTCGCAAGAAACGTCTTCCCGAGGACTATCTTTTATGAAATTGTTTAACGAGCAAACAAGCTCAATATTTTGAGAAAACTGTTAATTTTGTCTGTTTCGCCAAAATTTTTTTAAGTTTTGGATAATTAAAGCTAATTTCTCAAAAACCCAATTTTTTATGTTTTCGACAATGATATAGCAAATTTGACTATATTTCAACAGCAAATATAGTTTAAAAGATACGGACCAGCTGCTGTTTCCTTTGTGCAGTGTATTTTACTATAATTAGGTTGATGCAACTAATAAAATTACTAAAATATATATTATTAAAAAGTAGGCCTTAGGCTGAAGTGGGCCAATCAGTGAGCAGACACACCTTTACATAAATTATTCGTATTATGGCAGCAAAAACCCGTGACATGCGGATATAAAATTATCTATTAGGGTTGCTCTCGCAGCCGTTTTTTTGGCTAAGCGATAGCTTGTCAAAGTTACAAAGTCTTGGCAAAATCCAGGTTACGCATACATTTTGCCAATTTCTCCATTACAAAATGAGTTCATAATAACTAAAAAATGGTTCACCAGCTACTGGACAGAGGTATCGAATGATGTAAAAGATGTCTCGGCAAAAAATTACTTTAGCCGGTAAAAAATATCAAACTTCACTTCGTCAAAAATCATTAGTTTAATTAAATTAATTAATTAATTAAATTTAATTAATTAATATTAATAATATTAATATTAATTTCATTGTATAGTTAAAAAATTTTCAGCCACATTTTGATGTAAGATGGCTTCTGCGCTCCCAGAATTAAATGAATACTAATGGTTCAAAGTTGATGTCGCCAAAAGGAATCACAACGATAAGCTATTGATGATGATGATAGTATATATATGAAAAAAAAAAAAAAAAAAAAAAAAAAAAAAAAAAAATCATATTATGTAATTGTTACTTATAAATGTAAAAAAATTTTAGTTATGCTAAAATTGTTGTGTGTTAGAGCCAGAGCAAGCGCTAGAGTGTTGCCATTGAGTCAAAATCATCTTATGCAATTCAGCTTGTTAATTGTGTAAAAAACAATTGGTTCTCAATTGGGACGACATTTTCAAGCAAATCAAGCTTTGCTTTGTTCATTTAGAAGGCTTCTTTTTCATTTGGAAGCTGATGCAAGCTAAAATTAGACAAAAAATTTAGTATTTGAAGTATTAACGAATTTTAAAAAATAGTTACGCTTGTACCGGTATTGTAGAATTAAAGTACTCGTAGAGAGCTTTCGAACGATATAAGAACGACTTTTCAACTCCCAAAATTGCGTAAGTTATGAAGCTTTTAAAATGGCCATTCAAATGCGCATTCTTTCGTTTAAGGGGGGGGTCCACTTTGGGGTCATTTTTTCGACCATCTCCGATTTCTCTCATTTTCATACATTTTATTGTCCAAAGTTGGATAATTTAACGAGTTTATAAAATTTAAGTCGAATCTCGTACGGTTCTTGAGAAAATTTACCTCAAAGCAGAGGTATGCATGTGCTAAAACATAGGAAATCGAAAAAGTGTCGATTATAATTCTGCGCCAAAAAATCTCGAAACTGGTGTATATAAGGTACCGGGTAACATTTGGTATCGTTTTAAATTTAAACCTCTAAACAGATACTGGGTCACTGTGGAATTAGAATTTTTAATTAGGCCTTCAAAAAATTTTAATGAATTTTTGAAGTTAGCGAACTGCCGAAAATCGCTAATATCTGTCGTTTTTTGTGACCAAAAATGGGGTCACTAAGTTTGACTGCATATTATAAAAAATAGAAGTCCTAACTAACAATTCTAATTCCACAGTGACACAGTATATGTATAAAGGTTTCGAACGATACCAAATTACTTGGAATCTTTTGCCAGTTTCGAGATTTTTTTGGCGCAGAAATTAGTTTTTCTGCAAAATTGCGAAAATTGCTGTTTTTCGAAAGATAGGCATTTTATCGATGGCGATCAAGCTATATTGTGAAATTGCATTCTTTTTGCATTTCAGCATGTTTATTCATGCCTTAGATCAATTTGTTGCATGAATTATGCCGACAGCTGTGTCCAGCACTTTCCAACTGCACCAATCGGGAACCTCAGACCCCGATAATTCACAAAACAGTAATTTTTCAAAATTTTCAAAATATGGCATATTATATATTAATCGAAAGCTCTCAGTGCAGGGATGAATTTCTGCTCATAGAACTATGGTTCGAAAATGCTTCTATTTTAAGTTAAGCGCTCTTAAGTATTTCATTACATCGGGATGAACAGGGGCCTTGTTTCTTCGGAAAATCCTTTTAAGGATGCTTTGATCACTACTGATCTTGTCTTATGACTTGAAACTGTTCGAAAATGCTTTTATCAATGGTTTTTAAATGTGCATAAAAATAAGCTAAAAATCTGAAGTTGATTTGCGCAAAAACTTGCTTCAGTTGGCAGCAGCACCCTCATTTTCGCTGATATTCAAACTGTACTCATGAATGGCTCATAACTTACGGAGAACTGAACGAAACAACTCAAAATTTAAACTAGAAATGTACGACATATGTGGGTACATTATGTGTGAAAATGACCGAAATCTGTGGTCTAAAAGTTTTTCATGATGGACCCCCCCCCCTTAAGTCGTTTAACCCCCGTAAATCTACGGAGCTTAAAAATGACTGATTTTGAACTGCATTTAAGAGGCCTAAATAAAATACTTAAGGGGGGGGGTGCATAGGGTAAAAATTTTAGACCACGGATTTCGCTCACCGGGCTTTTCACACATAATCTAGCCATATATGTCGTGCATTTCAAGTTTAAATTTTGAGTTGTTTCGTTCAGTTCTCCGTAAGTTATGAGCCATTCATTGAATACAATTTGAATATCAGCGAAAATGAGGGTGCTGCAGACAACTGAAGCAAGTTTGCGCAAATCAACTGCATATAATTAGCTCATTTTGTTATGCACATTTAAAACAATTAATAAAAACATTTTCGAACAGATTCAAGCCAGATAAGCATGATCAGAAGCTTCCTTAAATGATTTTCCGATGAAACAGGTCCCCTGTTTGCCCGATGTAATGAAATGTTTAAGAGCTCTTAACTTAAAATAGAAGCATTTTCGAGCCATAGTTCTATGAGAAGAATTCATCCCTGCACTGAGAGCTTTCGATTGATATATAATATGCCATATTTTGAAAATTTTGAAAAATCGCTGTTTGGTGAATTTCGGGGTCTGAGGTTCCCCATTGGCGCACTGAGAAGTACTGGACTAGCTGTCGGCATAATTTATGCAACAAATTGATTCTAAGGCATGAATAAATATGCTGAAATGCAAAAAATGCAATTTCGCAATATAACTTGGTCGTAAAATGCCTATCTTTCGAAAAAAAAACAGCAATTTTCGCAATTTTGCAGAAAAACACTAATTTCTGCGCCAAAAAAATCTCAACACTGGCAAAAGATTCGAAGTAACATTGGGTATCGTTCGATAGCTTGATACATATACTGTGTCACTGTGGAATTAGAATTTTTAGTTAGGACTTCTATTTTTTATAATATGCAGTCAAACTTAGTGACACCCATTTTTGGTAACCAAAAACGACACATCTCAGCGATTTTCGGCAGTTCGCTAACTTCAAAAATCTATTAAAATTTTTTGAAGGCCTAATTCAAAATTCTAATTCCACAGTGACACAGTATCTGTTTAGAGGTTTAAATCGCTACCAAATGTTACCCGGTATCTTTTACAGGTTTCGAGATTTTTTTGGCGCAGAATTATAATCGACACTTTTTCGATTTCCTATGTTTAACACATGCATACCTCTACTTTGAGGTGAATTTTCTCAACAACCGTAAGAGATCCAACTTAAATTTTATAAACTCGTTAAAATATCCCACTTGGACAATAAAATATGTGAAAATGAGAAAAATCGGAGATGGTCGAAAAAATGACCCTAAAGTGGACCCCCCCCCTTAAACTAAGTAGTTTTTATGAAAGCAGTTCTACTTAAACGGCTTAAAGTTTAAGTCGCTGAGAGTTTAAGTAGACCTGTATTTGTGAAACGTCACTTTACTTAAAGTTTAAGTAGCTGGTTTTTTGTGAAAGGGGGTATACTTAAACGACTTAAGTTAAGTCGTTTAAGTCGTTTAAGCCGTTTAAGTAGAAATCGGTTTCACAAAAACCACTTCGTTTAAGTTAAGCCCTTTAAGTACTTTTTGTGAATCGACCCTTAGTTTGCACTTTCCTTCTGTTATGGTCGGTTAGGGAATCGATTGAGTTAATCCGGACATACAACTGGGAATATTTACTTCGAGTTGACAAATGAGACTTCTTAGAAGTAGCATACAGCTGGATAGAAATCACAACCCGAAATATAGTTCGATAAGAAGAGATAGTTGAAGGAATCGAATGGGATTCTCAGGCTATTAAGGATGAAGGTTTCGGTTAACTGGAAAATTAGGAATGCTATTTGATAAAGAAAAGGTTCCCCCGATATGTAAGTTTTATGGATGAACCTCATGGTGTGGAGGATCAGTACCTATTTTGCACAGTTTGATAACTTAGTTAGTTAGTTAGTCAACCTAGAAAAGGGCGAATTAGGCAGCTACCGTTGAAAGAAAAGTCTCCGAGCTGCTACAATTAGGTATTAGATCCTGGTTAGGTATTAGAACCAACAATTAGGTACTCAATTCTGCGATTTAGCTAGGAACCTTTTGTGTTCACAGTTTATACCTCCACCTTGAAATAAGTGACTGTCTGTTAATGCCCACAGTGTAAGCTGGCTGACTCTATGAAAAGATGGACTGACGTTGTCATGGCAACAAATGTTTCTAATGTTTCTATAAGCTAACCAGAATCAGTTCGGTTAAGAAATATTTTCCGACTTCCTTTATAATTCAGATTTTAAATTTAGTTCTATGAATTCTGGCTATTTCGCTGAATTACAGGTATGTGTTCGGTATAGTCATGGATCAAGATAAATTCTACTTATCAGGTAATCCTGCTTATGTCTAGCCCTGAAAATACTCATGAAAAAATTAGGCCTGAGATTTAGACCAAGAGTACAAAATGGAGTTTGACCAGCTTACTGTATCTATTAGGAAGGGAGCGAATTTTGTGTCGGTGTCAAGGTTTTGAACACAAGCATAGCGGGCGAATTTCTCTGATCCACTAGGGTCCAATTTGGGGGGAGGGAACCAACCGTAACGTGGAGTAAACCCGCTGTTAATACTTAGAATATGACGTTTGTCATGTAATTACGTACTCTTGGCACAACGATTGTGGAATTCTTTACAAGGTGGTAGAGATCCAATGATAAATAATCCTTGAAAGTTTAAGAAACCTGGAACACGTGAATAATCGGATATTATAGGTCAGCTTCCGTGCAACGAAATGGTTAAAATGAGCCTTAACTATCAGAATTGGAAAGTGATCTTTCCAGGAAACTATAAGTCACATCTATAATCTCATTTTATTTTAATTTTTATTTTTAATTTCCTTGATTTCAGTTTTCTTCTTTTTATGCTTAGGTGCTTCGTCGCCACCTCGAGCTGCTTCTCGAGCACCAGGAAAACGACGAAGGCTTTGAGTCGATTTCTGAAGAAGTGCTCGACGAGCCAACCGACCAACCCAGCTCGCCGAAACAGAGTCGAGCAAATCGCAGCACTGCAGCAACGCACGATCAGTTGCTGAAACAGCAGCACGATTTGCTGACTGGTGCTCGACGAAGCTACTCAGAATCGCTGAGCTTGGCTCGACAACAGCACGAGGCAGAACTCAGCAAGCTGAAGGCTGACTTTGTCCTGAGAGAAAGCGAACTTTTGGCGGAAATTGAGAGACTTAAGGTAAAAAAGTTTGGCAGTAGAAATTAGCATTAGATTATTGAGGGAATCAATAATCAATTTGTATCTTAAACATGAAAGTATCGGTGTGTCTATAGATTTAAATCACCGCGGAATTGCTGCAGCAAAGTAACATTCTTTAGTTGAACCACCAGAATTTTTGTCACCAATCTCTACAGTTTTACAATTCAAGAAGAATGTGTCAGTTTTCGCCCCTCCAAAGCTGATCCTCCTAACCAAAAAGAGTCTAAAAGCCCTCCGTCACTAAAACTGTATTGGAAATACAAAATCTGAATTCGACGGCACAATTTGTTATTTACAGGAGTAGAAATGGTACTTTTTCTCTCCACGCTGTCTGCTAATTCGATTTAGTTGCCGTTCAATTATAAGAGTACAGATTTGATTGAATTTTAGGTACAGCACGAAATTGCTGACAAACGGTGTGCTGAATTGCAAGCTCGCCTGATTGCTCAAACCAGCGAACTGGAGGCTTGTCAGACCAAAAACCGCAAACAGAAGCAGTGGATCAGAAAGCTGCGTGAAAGGCAACGCACGGGAACTGTAAGTAACCCAGCCTAAAATGTTACCAAGAGTACATAATGATAAGAGTATGACACTAAGCCTAGTCTCTGTTATCAGAGCCAAAACTATGCTTTGTTCGCTAACGGCTGACCACCCAACAAATTGGACTCATCACTTGAAAGAAATTTAAGCGCTACACTTGCATGTTAAAGCTCCAAAAAACAACTACTCAGTTGGTTCAATGTGAATCAGTTCCGATGACACAAACATAGCTTGCGAATTTCTGAAATAATGAGTCCAATTTGTGAGGGGTCAGACGTTTGAAAACGCTCTGATAACAGAGACTAGGCTTCAGTGTTATATGTGCTCTTATCATCATGAACTCTTGTATTACTTATAATTTTGTATTGATTTGTTTGTAAAGTTGTTAAACTTAAATTTGCTAAAATTGTTAGACATTTTACAGCACGAATTTAACGTATTTACGATGCGTTCTAAACGATTTCTTTCAATCCAATTTCGATTCAATGTTCAGTTCAGCAAACACAATTGAACCACGGACCTTCCAATCTGCAGACAGAAATGCTAAATACCAGTTACTCTAACAGCGCCCTTATAACAGAAACAGTGTAAGAAAGAAATTTACATATTTTTGTTTTCTTTATCCACACGAATAAACATAAATTGAGGAGGTATATTCATAATAATAATTAATAAATTTTACTTGTCAGCAGGTGCATTTTTGATTATGGGACATTATTTTTTTACAAATCTGACCTCTTTTCTGTGGTTATGCTTTAAGAGAAACTAATTATTAACACGCTTGTCAGTACGACTGAATTTCGGTATCTTATGCATACTTTCATATAAGCATTTTGCATTCATCATGAGCACGAGCATAAGCACGAATTCACTAACTTAAAGCTTTTGTTTTGGTTGTAAACTTCTGATTTTAGGGGTCTTCCCAAATGCAGACTGAGATTGGTAAAAGCCTGAAAGATCTGGAGGCTACCAATCAACGGCTTAATCAGCTTCTGTCAAAGGTAGATTCAATAAGTGATTTAAACATCAATTAGAAATTTGGAGGAAATTTTGAACTGTGAATCGAACCACGGACCTCCCGATCGGTAGAGTGAAACAGGAGACGAGAGATCACATAAAGCTCTCGAGAAGGGTTAATCCACTGAATGCAAAATGGTAACTCAATCAGCAGGTGTTGTAGTGCTGTCAGTTTGGTGGACAGATAACTCTCATGGCGTGTGTACTTCCACGCTTCCGCTGACTTGTGCGTTGAAAGTTGTACACATTGGATTCGAATTCCGGTTAAAGCTCATTCCACTGAAGCACCCGTGGCTCGTCTTCGCGTTAATCAGGAAACCCCACCAGGTGCCCTATCATTCGAGTGCCTTTTTCATTTCCAGATAACAAAAGGTTTGGTTAACTGTTGAGCAATGTAAATTTAGCATGGACACATTTTTGGACCGTGTGCATTTCTGATTTCGTTAGCTTTGTAATTTGGATTTGGAGAGATGAATAGGAATGTCGAATTATGTAGAGGCATGTTAAGTTAAATAGGCATACCAAGCATATACGGTATGTTGGTGCAATCGTGTGGACGAACAAAAAATAGAACTATTTTTGTCAGTTTTACCAAGAGTGCATCAAGAGTCTATAGAAAGAAGAGTGAGACACTCGACCCTGCCTAGTGTGTTATGCTTGCTCAAAACATGAAGGCCAAAATCTCGGGGGGGGGCTGTAAACATGCAACGCTGACATTTTTCAAAAACGGGCGTTTTCGACAAATTAAATACTATAACTTGAGCTGGGAAAACTGTACAGCGATAATTTTTATATCCTTATGTTGCATAGAATGAGATCTTTTTAACGATATAAAATTATATAGTTTAGTTCAGGCAATCCTTTACCAATCCGGCAAAAACATCCTTTCCACGAAAATTTTAGGAATTTCATCATTTCTTCAAACTGCTTTACGTTGTTGCCAGATTGGTAAGAGATAGTCAGAACCGATCTACATAATTTTTTATCGTTGAAAAGATCTCATTCTATGCAACATAATGATATAAAATTCATCTCTGTACGACTTTCCTAACTCAAGTTATCGTATTTAATTTGTCAAAAACGAATGATTTTGAAAAATGTCAGCTTACATAACATATTTACACGCTGAGATGCTTCCCCGAAATATTGGCCTTAATGTTTCTAGCATATTGCAAGCTCATGCTATTAGGAAAAACTGAGTGTCATACTCTTCCTATTATAGACTCTTGTCACTATATATAAGAAGAAGAGTAAGCCACTACAGAGGGCTCCTCTTCTTGACATTGCGTAACGGTGCTCCGGCCACAATACGCGAATGTTCCCCCGTTTGGTGGGGGGAACAAAAAGAGGTCCCCGTTTGGAGGTGAGGGAGGGGTAGCCAAAAGGGGTTCCCGCTTTGGGATTGGCTGAATCTGACTGGATGTTGGTTTTTCCCCCCCCCCCCCCCCCAACGGGGACCTCTTGTTGCTACCCCGCACTCACCAAACGGGCCCATTTTAGAAATAAACAGAAACTACCGTAATCCTCTGCTCCACCCCTCCCTCACCAAATGGTGATGGGTCTCTGCAACTGATTGGCTTTTGGCTACCCCCTCCCCTCCACCAAACGGTGGGGTGGTATGCTTTGTCGAATACAGCGATCCCCCACCAAACGGGGGAGCATTCGCGTATTGCGGGCGGAGCATCGTTAAGCAATGCCAAGAAGAGAAGCCCTCTATTGGCTTACTCTTCTTCTATGATATAAGGAAAGTAATTATGGACCCTTGGTTTTACTTTAAACTTGCTTGCAGGCGTTTCCTGAGTTCACCTTTGAGTATTACATGTTCGACGCTTACCGTTGAAAATCTTCGGTTCATATATTATATTATATTACCTAACAATTTGACTGAGGGCTCTTTTTAGCAAACAAGTACAGCAGAGTAAATTTAACCCATTAACTCTATTAACTCAACTCAGTTTTATAACAGCCTGTTTTGTCTATTTCCATAAAAAATTGTCTGATTGAATGTAAAAACTGTTTGGAGTTAACGAAGTTAAGTTTAGTCCTATTCTTTTCATGAAAGTATTAAACGGGGAAAGACAAGCATGCGTGAAGTTGAAACGAGTTAAAAGAGTTAATTTTAACAACACTATGAGAGCACATGAAGAAGTTACTTACACAGTTCACAGTAAGAAATCATTTGCATCGCGAATATTTTCCGCTATACAATGAATTACGTAAAAAAGAGTAAGTTTAAGTGTGTCTTAGAAAGGGAGGATTTAAGTTTTTCATGTCTGTCGATTGAGCATGGGTCTAAATCTGCCCTGAGGCACTCGGTCTGCGGCGCTGGAGCGCTTTTTCAGTCCTCGGCAAACCTTCATCTCAAATCCCATCCCTGAAACACAGAATGCAGTCAATACGATACAAAACATTCAGACTTTAAAACAAAATTTGCTTTAAAACTTACTTTTATCAAAAGCATGTTTCCATCAAAAAGGCGAAAAGCAAATTTGGTACCTCAGTAAGTCGTGCTGAGTTATGGCAAACATGAGTTATGTTATTCTCATTTGGAGTGAGTAGAACTATCAATGCTTTCTAAGATAGGTAGATTTTCTTCGGTTTCGGAGTATAGCTCTGAATCCAGCCACGTGTTATTGCATTATGCATGTCTTAAGACGAAATGAAATTCGAGCAAATGGTATCAGTTCATTTGACCTACCAACTCGCTCCCGAAGACACATCATCCCGGGTGGGCAGTCCCGATCGTCAATGCACTCATTGGCTCCAATAAAAGGCATAGATAAAAGCAGAGTTGTGATTACAGCTAATGGTATCATTTTTTCTGTAATTACTGGACTTTGCCTGGAAATATTATCAAGAGTACATAATACATAAGACTATGAGACGCTTTCTGGTAATCAAAAGCTGCCGTTTTACAGTTAAAAACGTTGACATCTCCAGAGCGGCGAAAAAGGGGCCAGAAGGATCTTTCAGGATTATATGAATAAGCAGTCCAAAATGCCTGGAGAAACAGTTTTTGGCTCCAGAAGTGGTATCTTCAAAATTTAGATCAAACTTTTAATCAAAATTGGTGAATTTGTTCTGATTATATAGAAAGAAAAAATCGGCTCGATAAGTTCAGGTTTTGAGCAGCTGCTTTCAGCACAACTTTAGTGTAAGGTTAATCTTAACCTGAAAGAGTGGGTACTAACGGATAAAGTTGCACTCATTTTGCTGAGAGGTTGTGAAACTCAGCACTCAACGTTTACAGGAATTAATTAACCGACCTAATTTTCTATCATAAAAATCTATCTCTCGCGTCTAAGGTAACTTTGAGTAGTTAATTGAGGGCCTAAAGCGGTTAGGTGAATCACCCATTGGTGATTTTAGATACAAATCTACGGCGAGCACGTATTCGTAACTCTATTGTATATTATAGAAAGAGCACAACAAGCGAATGTTCCTCCGTTTTGGGACCGACAGTCAGCCAGCGGGGGAGATTGGTGGGTTCACAGAGGAAGGAAAGAAAGAAAATGTAACCAAAAATACTTCCGACATTTGTTCCAAGACACTCTCAGAGGACCCGAACAAAATAAGGGTTCACAAAATAACATTTTAATTGAAATAGAAAAGCACAGACGTTTTCATCCTCTAGGATATTTTTGCCACGAAATATGAGTGGTATGGAAGCTTATTCCGAGTACTAATCCGAGTACTAAATCGTTCCTGATTTTAGTTAATGCAATCGGCAGCAGAATACATTCCAATATTTGCACATTTAAATTAAATTTAGGTTTTTTCAGATTTTTATTCTGTTTTTGGAGGGGGGAAGCAACCCGGTTTACAGGTTTGTGGAGAGTCCAATATACTTTGCAAAAAACATAGTATTGAAAAAAAGAGCAAGCTCAAGGCCGACTAGAAGTAGCCAAAAGCTAACAGCAACCTTTATTTCCTGATCTTGTAGAGACAAGTGATTTGTAACATCAATTTGTTAGATTTCGTCTCATCTATTTATCAGCACAAGTCGCTCCAGGGTCACGAGTGCTCGTTACCCGCAACATGAGGGATCTAAATTAGTGTCTAATTTTTCAGAATATTGCTGAAATTCTAGGTTTCAGTTAGTCATGCAATCTAACTCAAAATTAAATACACAGAGTCGGACACAAATCAGAACGAGCTAAAAGCATGGATACTTTTGTTCCACTTCCAACCTATAAATGATTAAGAATATTGATTATAGAATTAATTAAAAAAGTTGGCAGGAGACTCCTTCAGCTAGAAGGCAATTTTAGCTCAATGTTAACTAGCTTAATTACTTTTACTTCCTTTTACCTGTCCTTGAGAATATCCTTGTATCTAGATTTTCGAATGCACAAGGCATTGTCAAGAGTTTCTAACTTTAAGAAATAAAATCAACCTTGGTCGAATTAATCTTAGACTTTGCAAAAAAGTTTGTTACCCAGAAAACACTAGAAAAACCCTCATGTTTAGAAGAAAACAGCTAGATTCCCCAAAGGATAACCCTTTTCTATGCAACCGAGTTTGTCTAGTCCCAACTCTTAATTACGGAGCCATATTTTAACTATAGATTGGGTTGAGCTTTAGTAGGAGGCTTAAAATTAAGTTTTCTTCTGACTTTTATTTTACCTATGTTAATGCTGTGAACAAAATGTAATTTGTATGCTAACTTTGTATTAATTATAGCAGAGGATGTAATCAGGGTAGGCTTTAATTAAAGATCGGGTTCTGGTTGAGTACAAAGTTTCCTTGACAGGACCTCTTTGAGGGGGACTTTCTGTTAAATATCAGCGTTTCACGTGAACTCCGAACGGTTTAGATTAGCGTTATAATCTAGTCTGGCTCTCCAGGGGTGTGGCTTGTACTCAAGCCCCTGGATTCGGCGGTTCGATCCACGCCCTGGACACTTTTCGTCACGTCTTTCAAATCCTGATTTCAACCTTTCACATTAGTCTGTGTAATCTGAGTAGTGCAATACAAATTGTTGCATGTTACAGCACTTAACGAAAAAACTTTACCTTTGAGAATGGACTCAACATTGTGGTCAGTTTTCTTAAAAAAATTAAAAAAAGTTTCTCAAAATTAAAAGACATCAAAGTTTGTGAGGTCAGCCCTAAAACCTAGGCCTACATATCGAGTTAACCAAAGTTGGGAGGACCAATTTATAGGAGTTAAAGAATTGGAGAAAGTTGCACACCACCAAGCACCAAAAATCGGGCACCTGGCGAGACTTGAACCTGCGGTATTCTGGCAGAGTTCGGTCAAAATTTATATATGGTTTCAATGGAATTGCCATAGGACCTTACATTAGCATGTGTATAGCAGTGCATAAATTCATTATTTGTGAAAATTAGAGGCTAGATGTATAGAAACATTTTTCGGTTTACATCATCATAGTTGGTATATTTTACAAATTAGAAAATGCTTTGGTGAAATGCTTCTCATCTGATTCAATTATTTTAGAGTTTGAAGAAGAACCAAGTGTCGAATGTCCAGATGTCCAAATCAGTGGAAATGATAAGAACGGCGGTTGCAGAAGAAAAAACTCTGATTGATGCTAAAATAGCTGATCTTAAAATAAAAATTAGTGATTAGTTTTAAATCAGTTAGCATTAATTTGAAATAGTAATCAGAATTTAGTTACGTTGGATTTGACCACTTAGATTTAAGAATTCAATGATGTTTAGAGTATGCTCTATGTAGAAGAAATGATTTTATGAAACTCGTAATCTAAAACCGGTGCATTCTAACTAAAACCACAGTTCCTGTGAAAGCTTTTGAATTATTAAATTTCTATGAGCTGCTTTTTCAATTTTCAATTTTTAGAATGTAAACTAAGCCTACAGCTAAATTTAGAAGAATGACTTCACATGTCACCTGCTTGAATCACTGATATAAAGTCACTGATGGTTATAAAACAGCCATTAATTTGTAATTAGGTAATCAATCATACATTAACATAGGGTTGGACCCTAGTGGGGGGCCTGCCCCAGAAAAATTCGGAGGGGCTTGTACCTCAAAACTTTCGAGGAGGCTTGTACCATAAGCATAAATTAGCGGTGATAGTAATATGAATTCACAATTTTTAAGGAATTTGAAGAAAAATTATAAATTTAAAAAAAATCAAAACTGCAAAACTCAAAAAGTTTTGCAAAAATTGAGAACTTTTAGTAAAAACTTCTGGCATAGCCGGAAATTTTTGGGAATTTTAGTACGAAAACCTATGTTTTCCGGCAAGTTTTCTGACCCCTTGGCCATTTTTCCGTTACCCCTTGCCCTTGACTGCGGTAGGGCTTTGTACCTTGTCCGGGTTGGGGAGGCTTGGGAATGACATGTGCAGGAGAGGAAGTTTTGGGGGGGGTGAGCCAGCGGCCGACGTCCGCCGGAAAACAGAATTTTCCCGGTTTTTTGCCTAAAAAACCGGAAAAATCTGGATTCTGGGGGGGGGGTGAGGTCCAGGTCTGGGTGTGGGTGGAAACCCCCCCCCCCCCAACTTCCCCCAAGCACATGTATGGCTTGGACCCTCCAATACCTCCCGTGTTAACCTATGGTAATAACGTATTATAAGAGAAAAATTTTTGCCAAAAATCTGATTCCGCCCGGGATCGAACCGGGGACCTTCCGCGTGTTAGGCGGATGTGATAACCACTACACCACGGAATCCTATTAGCTTCGTTAGCTAGAGTGCTGCTGTTGAAATTAAGCTGCTGCGAAGCGAGACGACAGCATTCGGTTCTGCATCTCTTATGCAAGAGACAGCAAACAGCTGATTACCTTTTCTGTCAGAACTGTAACCTGGTTAAAGCATTGTTTTGGCTAATACCTGCAGAAATTTTATAGATAAAAATGTAAGTTTGAAAAGCCTAACAAGCACAGGAACTGTCATAGTAAGTAAATATGGACGTTACGAAAATTTTGCAAAATTTGAATCAAGTGCAGTAAACTTAGTCTTTTACGGGCGGGTCTTGGCCTTTAGTTTCGATCTTAGACTTTCCTTAGGTTTACCTGGCACTTGGCTGATACGCTTGAACCTAAGCAATGCACCTGCGTGTTGAAACTTGTACACATTTGGTTTAAGCTCTTTCAACTGAAGCACCTGTGGCTCTGTTGGTAGAGCGTTTTGAGCGCATTGGACAGAAGACTCTTGACAGAAGATTTCGAGCTTCGAGTCCCTCTAGGTGCCCGATTTTTTCCAGGTGCGCAATTTTCTCTATTTCCTTAATAAGGATATCATGGTAAACAAACTCGGTGAAGGAAATAATTAGAAAACGAATTATTTTGGCATTCTGTCCATTTTGCCTTTTGAAAAACTTCAATCATTCATTAATGCCTGCAAACTTTTTTGTGACATTATCCAAACTTTCATAGCAGATGGAAGGCATAGACTAACTTTGACTTATAAAGAGGTTGAAAAACACTGGAATAATTTTCAGGTCCACCATATAATCGTCTTCTTAGTGTCGGGCAGTTCTCCCATAAACTTTTTGAAAGCGACAGTTAAAAGTCTTACATCTGTTGGATGGAAGCAAATTGCAGAGGAAGGTTGGGTAAGAGATCAGGTACACTGTAAAAACACTGGACAAAGTATATACAAAAGAGAATAAACAAAACAAAGATGGATGTCCGACTCGAAATATTTGGGAATGAGGTGGGTGTCGGTCCCGCAACCTTCCGTTTAGTACACTGATCGCATCAATAGTGCATAATTGCACTATGTATGTGTATGACAGATAGATAGAAGAAGAGCATTAGTCGCAAGATGACCGACCGATGTCGCTCCGACCATACGTGTGCTTGGGGGGGAGGTTGGAGGGGGGGTTTTCACCCCCCAGACCTGAGCTCACCCCCCCAGGGGGGTCCCTTGCCCCCCCCCCCCAGAATCCGGATTTTTCCGGTAAAAAACGGCGGCCTTCGGCCGCCCTTCACCCCCCCCCCCCAATTTTCCCTCCTGCACATGTCTGGCTCCGACCACAATACGTGAGTGTTCTTTCCGTTGGTGTATGGAGTGAATGAATCGCCTGAATCTGTCTAATTCTTGATATTATCTGTTGTACATATTGTATCACTATCTGTTACATATAACCAGAGTAACTGTTGGCATCATTTAGTGCAAAAACGTTTGCAAAATGCACCAAAACTTGGGCAAAACTGGTACCGTCCGGCTGGCCTGTTTGACCCGTCCGCCAGTCCGGTTTGTATTACCTCACTGGCCGGGTCCGGCGGGCCAAGTCACGAAACGGCTGGGCAACAACACCAGTGGGTAGAGGAATGTAAGGGAAGCAGGCATAGGAACGATTGATAAGCCTGATATGGGAGTTCAGCTGATGGCCCTGTGGTGTAGTTGGTTAGGCCGTCTGCCCGGGATCAAAAGGGCCGTGGTTCGATCCCCGACGGGACCAATTCTCTACTTTCAATTCTGAATGAAAAGCTGAACCTCCCTCTTCCCTTCTCTCTCCTAGGTCCTGGTTTCGTGGGTACAAGGGTGCCTGACGCCTCCGTTCTTGGGCTTGTGCTCGGTTTCATCTAAGTCAACCAGTCCTGGTAAAAGCTCTACAGGAAGATAAAAAGGACCCGGCTTGAAGAGGGAGTAGCCAAAGGAAGTCACTGACATTTGGAAAGGCGCCAAGACAGGTTAAGATTCTCTGAATCTGCTTGATTGCTGATAACTCCCATCTTCATAAACAGCGACTTTTTTGCGAATTAACTAAAACGACGGTAATCCTCTGGCTCCCCGATATAAAAGGGAGGGGATTTCTCCAGTGTGACTGTCTGTTGATTACCCTCTGCGGAGAGGCTATATTTTTTGTCGGGCGACAACGAGACTAGTTTATTGCGCTGATTTCAACCTTTCGGTATTCATGTGATTCACTAATATTTTGCACTTTATAGTGCATTTTAAGACTAAACTGTCACTTAAAGTGAAACTGAAACTCTGACCGAAGCTGAAACTGAAATTCGAATTAGGTATTTTGTGTTGTCAGCTGAAACTGAAACTAAATCTACCGACTGGAACAGCACTACTAATCCTACCATGTGCAAACCTTAGAGAATGAGAACTGATTGCTGACTGTGAATAAATCAGTTGTTGTGTGACAGAAATTTAAAAATTCTTTGAAATTCCTGAATATGTCAATAACTCCTGCAGAGAACGTTGTTCTGCTACTTTCTTATCTGCTCAAAATCCGCTGAGATTGTATCGGAACCTTTAATTTGGTGCCTCAACTTTGCTTAGAAGTCTTTCTAAATTTGCTTTTAAATGTGGCACTGAAAAATATTTAATATATGAAAAATATTCGCTAGACTAAATTCATGGGTAGCCTAAATTATGGACCAAGAAATGCAAGTACTTCAATACATTGGATGCTGAATACAAATACCTTCAACCAACCCTTTTTCCTAAGGCAAAGTTTTAAGTAAATTAGCTTAGGCCAGAACTACGCAGCAATACATTAGGGATCAAGAATAAATACTGAATAACAAATGAATGGTAAATACGAACAGCGAACAGAGTGAACAGAGACACTTAAGACCAGACATGTGCAGGAGGGGAAATTTTGGGGAGGGGGTGAGCCGGCGGCCCAAGGCCGCCAGAAAACCGGATTTTCTTTGCCCAAAAAACCGGAAAAATCCGGATTCTGGGGGGGGGGTGAGGAACTCCTCTGGGGGTTGGGTGAGCTCCAGGTCCGGGAGGGGGTGAACACCCTCCAAGCACATGTATGCTTAAGATACCCATGTTCGCCAAACACCAAACTGTTAGAAAATTTGTACTAATGCAAACTTAAACATTCCTTCGCAATGGAACCTTCACAGTGTGTGATGTTACCTGCTGGCTGACAAAAGAAATGCGCGTTGGCGCGACTAGCTCATTTGCATAATCTTGTAATTTGCATATTTTACAATATTTTGGAAAAGTCAGTCAGTTGTAGTGTTGTAGTTGGAGCGTCAACAGTTTCGGGGTCGGGTGAATCTCTAGTGGGTAGGAGTCGTTGGGTAAGGTTTAGGTATTTGGGAGTTGGGTAACGCCCTCCCTTGTGTACTTAGCACCTGCTTATTGTGCCCCTTTTGCATTTTATATTAGTCTCGTATGTCTATTCCAAAGTTAGTGTGAGCATTTTGTATTTGGTATAGTAAAATCTAGCGGTATTTGGCCTATTAGCTTTAGGGACGGTCGCTTAGGGCTCACAAGTAATTCTATCTTAATCTACTGGCTAATCTACAGTACTCTCGCACCTTCTCTCAATTGGCTAGGACTGGATATCACACACTGAGCACCTACTTGCAATCATCTAGTGAAGTCCGATATAGCTTATTGTAGAGGTACACACACAGTACTCCACAACAGGTTTTCATTTATAGTTCCAAGTGATTGCTTGTTTTGACGACAGAACCCCTAATTATTAATTAAAGAATGAAAGAAAGTTGCATACCAATAAAACCTAAGTATCTGACTATTGGAGGGACTTAAGGTGATGATGTAAGAAATGAAATTGTCGCTTCGGCAACTGAGGCCAGAAAAACTCTCTTTGGTGTCACCAAGTTTGAACCGTTAGTATTAGTTTATTACTTAGAGTTAGGAAGATCTTTATATTAAATTGTAGCCTAACATTTCTCGTTTCAACACTTAGAATGAAACTAGATTTGGTTGTCTGAAAGATTTTAAATAAATTTTAGAAGGAGTACAATTTTTCGGTAAACACGCAACATCGGTGAAATTATTCACTATCTCAATCGATTAGCTGAGGGGAGCCCTTTTCATTATTGTGAAATCTCTCAACATTAAAAAAAGGTAAAGTGACTCCAACCTACAGAAGGTTATAGATGCTGGTGCTTATCTCCGGATTCACAGCCCGAAGCCTGGAGCGACAACTCTAATGTTGACAACATCTGTGGAAGGGGGGCCAGCCCTTCATCAGGCATTACGCCAGAACACAGACTCCTGTTACCTTCCCACCGCAGTGGTACCCATTTACCGACCAATTAGGATAGACAGCCGGGTTGCCTAGTCTTTTGTGTGTCGCTTGCCTCTAACATAGGTAGTTTTGGTGTGTCGCTTTTATTCAAAAGTAGTTTTCGTGCGTCGCTTTTTTTCAAAAGTAGTTTTCGTGCGTCGCTTTTATCAAAATACCTGCTGTAAAATACTTTTCGTGTGTCGCTTATTTGGAAAATACCTTTCGTGTGTCGCTATTTTCAAACTGGGGATTACGGTATCTCTTCAAAACTAGAATGAACTAATGATTGAAGCATATAGGAAATTTATTTCTTTTTCTCCATAGTCTTCTTTTTTAACCTTCTCCTGAAAACCGGAATGGCTGAGTGGTTATTTCGTTGGAGTTCGAAGTCATAAGTGTGGGTTCAAAACCCACTTCCGGTTAAACTTTTTAAATATCTTTTGAGCCGACCCATCATTATTTTGTTGGATTTTAAAGTCATAATTGTAGGTTCAATCGTAAACCCACTTCCTGTTAAATTTTGTCAATGACTTTTGTTCTGACCTATCGTTAACCAGTCCTAGTGGCGAAAAAAGGAATTGAGGGAATAAATGTTTATTGTTAAGAGCAATTACTAGTGTTATTTGTACAATTTTGGCATCAAATCATAAAACTATCGTTAACCAGTCTTGTGACAAAAGAAATTGAGGGAAATATGTGAAAACTATTGGCAGATCTGAATACGGCAGATGGAATAAAGCTTTTTATAGTCTCCTAATCATAGTTAACGGGTTTGGTCATATCTTGGGTTTGAAACTGTGCAGAACAGGAAAATAATATATCTTTAACTAAGAATGTTTTTTGTTACATGCTTGATTGGTAAGACCACTTCGAAACCTAGAGAATATTCATAACCGATCGACTTGGGGATCATCTGTAAAATGTTTTTTGTTACAGGCTTTGATTGGTAAGACGACTTCGAAACCTAGAGAATATTCATAATCGATCGACTTGCGGATCATCTGTAAAATGTGAAAACAAAAGACACGTTAGAATGCTATTTGTGGCGTCGTGCTTTAATTCCGGGTTTGGTTTTACTATATTGTAATAATTTTAAATTCACTCTGTCATTCTACTTCAGATATGACAGGAACAGCGAAAAAATAAGAGAACGAAAAAATGAACGAAATTCTCTCCTTTTTCGTTTCTATAAATGAAATTTCGTTTCATAACAGTAGAGAAGGAGACAACAAGAATGAAAACTAAATTATCAAAACATTAACAAAGAAATTAAGTTAATAAGTTGAAAACTAACAATAGAGAAGCAAATAAGTTAAAGAAAACGAAAGAAAAATTGTTCCGGTTGAAATTTTTTAGTTTAAATAATTTCCGTAAGCAGTTTAAGTTTAACGAAAGTTGGTTTTGAGAAAGACAAAACTGAAAGCTTTACAGAAAGAGATCTGGAGCAAAAACTGCATCAAAGTAATTTGTGTTTTTAAAACTTATTAAAGTCTAATATAACCGATTGGGTTACTTCTATAGTTTTATTGTGAGTTTTCCGTTCATATTATTTCGCATGCTTTTAGTACTTCATTATTACGTTTGCGAATTTACATAGGTATGTTAACTAAAAAAATCAATCATTTGCATTTGACAGAATGTGTCTTTCTAAAAGTTAAGCCGTCATCGTCATCGTTTTCGTAACTAGTTTAAGTTTAACTAAAGTTGGTTTTGAGAAAGAGAAAACTGAAAGGTTCTCGGAAAGTGACCTGGATTAACATATATAAAATTACTTTTACAATGCTTTACAATGTCGTAGAAACAAATTTCCGAGCAATTCGTTTTTTAATATGTAATTTTTGATTGTATACAATGAGCTGTCGTATGCATTAGATTAGATAAAAATTCTTTTATTAACTTTTATGGAGTTTTACAAAGTCCTAGTAAGGAACTGACGAATAAATATTACACATACCGTTGAACAGTTGTTTGGTTAGCTAAGTTCTGGCTTCGAATTTAGTAATCCAAAGACATCCAAAACATTTGAACCGACGTAACATTTGATATTTTTTGATATTGCGCTGTAGGCATAGGTGTAACGGGGATTTGGGTTGGGGGGGCCCTCCCCGGAATTTTGCGGGGGGACCCTTTTAGACCCTCCCAACCCCCCCACGACCCCCTCAAAACTCCCCTAATAAATTTTTTCTTTTTTTATGTCAAAACTTTTGAAAAACGTGTATTTCACGCAATAATGAACAGTTTAAGCCAAAAAATTTGGACATTTTTGAAAAATTTGCAAACTTTACCCTAAAAATACCCGATTTTTGGCCAATTTTTCGCGCCGTCGGCGTACCCCCCCCCCCCCCCCCAGTTGGGGGGGGGGCGGGGGGGGGCCCCCAAAATTTTTTTGGGGGGTGGTTTGTAAAAATGGCTGGGGGGGTAACCCCCCCCAAACCTCCCCCCAATTACACCTATGGCTGTAGGTGTATATATATATATAGGTGTAAGGTGGGGGATTTGGGGGGTAGCCCCAAGCCTTTTTTTCAACCCTCCCCCAAAACTTTTTTTGGGGGGACCTCCCTCCCCAACTGAATGGAAGGCGCGAAAAATGGACAGAAATTGGGCATTTTCAGTGTAAATTTTGCAAAAATTTTTAAAAAAGTCCAAATTTTTGGCTTAAAATGTTTATTATTGCGAGAACTACACGGTTTTAGCTGTATTATGAACTTTGTGACTCAATATTGACCTTATATTGGAGTTGGAAACATGTTGGCATTAAGTAAGCGAGTTTAAAAAAAAACCAATGTCTAATTACAAAATTACTTCATGGTTGAATGTTGTTTGGTATTACTAGTTTGGGGAGAAACCATAGATGTACCACCTGTTTGGGGTGGGGGGGGGGGGGAATAAAATGTCCAAAGCCGGCTGGGGGGTTTAAAAAATCGGAAATTTTCAAAAAACTACCCAAACTGTACTGTACGCAAATTAGCTAAAAATGGCCCTTTTTTGACACAAAATCTGCTATTTCGACATAAATCTTTATACTAAAAACTACTTGTATTGGATTTTACAGCCTATTTTTTAACGTTTTTAACTATTTCTAGCCAATTTTATCTGAAAAGTTTTGAAAAATTGCAAAACATTTGGCAAAATTTGGCATTTTTTCTCTTGTGTGGACCCCATTTTAGGACCTGAGCTCGACTACTCCCTCCCAAGCCTAGGTCAGACCCCCTCCTCCCCCTCTAAAATGGTGTCCAAACTAGCGAAAATATTCCAATTTTTTGCAAAATTTGTTTGCACTTTTTCAAAAATTTTCTGAAAAAAATTGGCTGGAAACAGTTAAAAACGAGTATATATATATATATATATATATAGTTTTTGAGTAGATTTAGGTCGAAAATATTAGATTACATGTCGAAAAAGCCATTTTTAGCTGAAAGAATTTCGGTACAGTTTGGGTACAGTTTTTTCGAAAATTTCCGATTTGTTAGACCCTCCAAGCCAGATTTGGACTTTTTACTCCCCCCCCCACTCAAACAGGTGGTACACCTATGTTAGAAACGGCTGAAAATGCGATTTTTTTGAGTATAAAAATAGGTAAAATTTTTTGGGGGACGGTTGGGGGGGCTCCAGAGGGGGCATATTATGTGTAACGTAGATTTTTTTGGGGAGCCCTCACATACAATTTTTCTGGCAGGCCCCTTGTTTGGCCCCAAACCCCCCCCCCCCAGACCTACCCCCAAACATTTTTCAATTTTTATGCCAAAAATCTCATTTTTAGCCATTGCTAATGCCGAAAAACATGAAATCATTAAGTAATTTTTAACATTAGACTGTTTTTAAACTCGAAACCTTGAGTGCCAACATGTTTCCGAGCCAGAATAAGGTTAATATCCGAAGTCCATAAAACCGTTATAAACGTGTATTTAGCGCGATGATGAAACACGTTAAACCAAAAATATGTACTAGTTCGAAACATTTTACCAAATTTACCCTAAAATGCTCGGAAACTCGGCCAATTTTTCGCGCCACATCAGCTGACTACCCCCGAGGGGGAGACCGGGGGCCCCCAAAAATGTTTTTGAAGGGGTTCGGAAAAATGGCTGAGAGAGGGGGCGTGGGGTCACACCTGTGTGTGTGACAGAGATTTGGGTTGGGGGCTTGCCTTAGTAAATATAATATATTGCGAGAGAAATAGCAAGTTTTAAACTGTATTATGGACTTTCTGACTTAATATTGAACTTATATTATAGGGGGGCGCGAAAACAACCCCCTATAATATGGGGCTGTAAAAGGCGCTGCGCCAGCCCTTTTGAGACTCGTTCCAGCACCGTGGCAGCTCAATA
>JASAND010011091.1:0-44072 GCA_030248195.1 Trissonchulus latispiculum
ACAATATAACTTCAGTGTTTAAGGGGGGATCGCTTTGGGTCAAAATTGATAGTCACAGATTTCGCTCATTTCCACACACAATATAGGCGCATATGTTCTTAAAAACAAGACAAAACATTAGAGTTCGAAATCAAACTGTGACAGAGAAACTCGGGTACAAAGTTGAAAACCTTGAAAATCACTGTGAATTAGAGACCTTCACTCAGGCCCGTAAGCCCGGCCCGGCCCCGCCCCGCCCGCGGGCCCGGCCCGGCCCGGGCTAAGCTGGCACGGGCCGGGCCGGGCCGGGCCGAGGTAGGAAAAATTTGGGTGCGGGCCGGGCCGGGCCGGGCCGAGGTAGGAAAAATTTGGGTGCGGGCCGGGCCGGGCCTAGTACTGGAGCGGGCCGGGCTTCGGGCCGGGCCTGGTGTTTTCAGTTCAAAGTTTTGTCTTGTTTTCAATTTTGTCAATTTTTATTAGAAATTATATTAATTTCTAAAATAAATTTTCTATAATCAATCAGTGGAATTATATTTCGATTTTTTTTGAATTTCGTAGCTTTTTAGATGAGTACTGCCGGACTTAGTTAGTATACTTGTGTTTATATACTATCTCTAAATTGTACATTATCATCCTAAATGCAGTTTTATTTATTTCAATATTTTGTATGTATGCTTTTTTCCTAATTTATAGTAAATTTCGTGCTTTTGTTGAATCGACGAGCTGAGCAGTGACCTGTTCCCTATTAAGCACAAAGAACCGAACAGAGGACTGCACATACTTAATAAAATATGAGACCGAGAAATCGCTTAAAATGGTTAAACACGAATAAGTTCCGAAAAACGAAAAATCTTTTGTTTTGGGCAACGGCAAAAAAATTAGTAAAACGGGCCCGGGCCGGGCCAGGCCTAACTTTTCACCTTACGGGCCGGGCCGGGCCGGGCCTAAGTTGGAGCGGGCCGGGCCGGGCCGGGCCTAGGTCCAAAATTTTTGAAACGGGCCGGGCCGGGCCGGGCCGAGCAGAAATTTTAACGGGCCGGGCCGGGCCGGGCCTGAAAATTCAGGCCCGTGAAGGTCTCTACTGTGAATTGCCCTCCAAGGTCATGTCGAGACAGAACGGCAGCGAAATTTGGGTCAACCAATATGGCAAACTAATTCTGTGGGTTGGCTAATATTAGAGTAGTAAACCTACTCCGGGATATCCAGCCAGAGTCACAGTACATGCTTCAATTATGAACTGAGCCTTTTCCAGCTAACAGTGCTCGCAAACTATAACTTGCTCTAACTTTCAGATACTACATTTCAGACACATAGTTCTATTAGAAAAGTTGTTCAGCTCATCAGCAGCTATCGAATGATACCCAATTTGTCTATTTTTTTAAATTTCAAAAATTGACTTGTGACCTATAAGAGATCAAAGGAGCCGACACGACAGAAAAGATCTACCTTGAAGCAATTGTCTTTACATAATGTCCGGCAGGCATTGAGAGTTTTATGTGCCAATTTTTGTGACTTTCGAGTGGGCATCGAGTGAGGAATTATTAAAGGAACGTGAAATTGTGCAAAATGATGATTTTTGGCAAAATTAGCACATTTGTGGCAAGTTTATTGATAGCACTACAAATGATAGAAATTTACAACTACTGTCATAAGAATTCTGTGTATACGTAGAGTGCAACTATCTATAAGCTATTTCTGTAGCTTTTGCTATTCGTGCAGGAGAGGCGAAAACGTTTCGCTGGTCCTGTTTTTCTTGGTACAAAAAGCACCAATTTTACAAAATTTTGACTTTGAAAAATGGCCAAAACTCCGACACTCAACAAAATTGTACCAGAAGGGTTATTTGCAGTCTCTGATATGCCCTTAACGTCTACAACAAGGTTGTAGCGCTGTGTCTTGCATACAGCGAGAAATTTTTCTGTCACAAACTTTTGAACCTAACTTTTTCATTTTCCTATGTTTAATACATGTCGAGGTCACCTTGAAGGTCTCTACAGCACGATAGAAGCAATATTACGCAAAACGCACTGGTCTTGTTGTGAGGACCCATTGGGACTGCAAAATATGTGAAAATGAGCAAAATCGGAGATGGTCGAAAACTCGGCAAAAAGCGACCCCCCTTGAGGTGGTAGTATCCTTTTGAGCAGTACTTTTGTGGTGATTTTTTGAAACGCTATAACTTTCGCAATTTTGGGAGTTGGAAAGAGCTTTATACATCGTTTTAAAACTTATTATCTGAACATTCACATGGGCTTACGAAACTAGCAAAATTAACAAAAATGTAGCAGAAAGTTTCTGACATGCTGACATCTAACAGGATGACTATAGACCAAATATTTTTGAACATCGATTTCTCAAAACTGAAGAATCGGCCAAAAGTTCTTTTTGCGTCACTATATGAAAGACATATGGGCCGAGGTACGTTTTTTGGATTTGGCTCAACAGGTCTTAACGGCCGGGAAAATCGGCCAAATGCACGGTAATACGAAATTTCGCAACTTCGCATTGAGTTTTCTTACTACTCGACATGTTTAAGCCAAAACCAAGAAAAACGTCCTTCCGCAGAAGTACGAATTTCAATTCTGCCAAAAATTGGCGGAATCCATCGAGTAGTTTTTGAGAACTCGATGTTCGAAACAAAATAATAGCAGTTTTGCCAAAATGGTTTTTCGGTCAAATCTCTAGCGTATAGCAATAAAGTCTGGCTAATAGGCATTCATAAAATGAGCATTTGGACGTTGCATCGATTGAGTATAAATAAGCCAGCGTCGTTCTTAACATGTGACAGTAATTTTGAAAAAACTGATTTCTTCGAAAATGGCCATTTTTGACCCTAATACGGTTTTTTGCTAATACTGACTTAATCACTGGAGATAGCTCAAAGGTTGTAAAAGCAAAAATGTACATTTTCGTGTCCTCTTTCCGGCCATAACAGCCAATCCCGTGTTAGCTATAGCTACATAGCTTCATAGTGGAAAGAGTAAAAGTAAGCCAGGACTGTGTGGGGAATAGATTCAATACTATAATTTCATTTGGAATATTCGGCAAGACGTCGTTACCTATTATATAAAATCTGCAAGATTTCTGTACATTATATATATATATAATAGGCAAGAAATTTCCTATTATGAATAATCGGCAAAACGCCTTGTCTATTATACATAACCGGCAATTTTGTTGCCTATAATATATAATGGGCAATTATGAATATTCGGCATAATTATAGGGTGGTGCGAGAGCTATACTATAATATAATACCTATAATATGGGTGTAAAAGGCGCTGCGCGGCCCTTTGAGACTCGTTCGAGCACCGTGCCAGCTCAATACTGAACGAAACTCGGCAAGTTTGGTATCGTTGGAATCTACACGACGAGTACAACACGTTGCAAAAAAGTTTTGGTCAAAATTTTCAACTTTGAAAATTTTCGCTTCCGGACAAGTTAGGTCCGTTTGTTTTTTTTTCTGTGTAAGTCACGCTTGGAAAAATGCAATTTTGTGCAGAGGTGTTGGAAATATGTGGACGTTTTCAGCCGGAAAGGTTTATATTTTCTGAATGCCGATATGGTCCCATGTGCCCCGCGCTATATTTTTTCGCTGCCCGGCCCGGCATGCCACCTGGGCGGCCGGCCAAAAGTGGCCAAACGGCGTTTTTGGTCAAAAAAGGCCAATTTTGTGTCACGGCCACAGGGCTCAGGGAACAAGTTAGAGAGACGCGACTTGCTGCATAAGAAACTTTGGGATGGGTAGCGTGTCATAACGTTGGCCGATTTTTGATTTAGGTCCTGGATCGTTCTGGCGGCCGGTCCAAAGTTAGTCGGTCCAAACGGCCATTTTCGAAAAATTTCTAAGTCCCAACTCTACAGAAGATAGTCAAAAATAGGCCTAAATATGCTGTTTTGAGCCATTTAGTGGGACGCATATAAAGGTTATTGGGGTCGCTGAACACGATGAGCATAGGCGCAGCGCTGTGCGGTGCTGCTATCGTGCTGTACTATTATGCAGCAACCGTAGCACGCTGTCTGTAGACTTACTGTAAACGGCTAAACATATGAAACTTCGTGAAAATTGTGTCTGGAGTAAGGGGGAACTGTAGCTATGTTAGTTGGTGCACTCTCTAGCTTCCACCGTGCTGTATGTGCTGCCTCAAACACAGCACAGTCAATAGCAAGTTATTCATTCGTCACTGGTATTTGAAATTCGGCATACAGATAGTTTAGGACATGACAAACTATTATAGATACGTTTCGTATACTTATTACGATGTTACTATGTGGTTGCGCTGCAGTGCAGTGCTGCAGAGGTACAGCACGGCCTATAACTAACTACAGATAAGTTGCAATCGTCCAAAATTTTGCATGCAAGTGCGGCAGAGCATTGCAAATCGTGCTGTATGAGTTTCCTTCACAGACAGTAAAGTTTGGATCTGGTTGTGCTGCAGTAGAGTGCTATATGCTATATACAGTAACTAAAACTATTGCAGCCATTCGTATATACTGGATGTTGGATTTCTGTCAAAAGAGAAAAGGGAAGAAATTGGAACTTTTCAAGCTTCTTTGTTCTGTACTTTCGGTTGACAATTATATAATGATTGGCGGAATTTTTAAAGTTTCTTTCACACAGCTTTAACGTTTTTGCTTTTTACTGAGAACCTTAAAAATGAAATAGGACAAGAATAAAAATGCTCCGGTGGAGCATGAAAAATGCAATATGGGTGACATTAGGTTGTAAATGGACAGAGGACTAGGTTTTAAAACGTTAATATGGGAGGGGCAGGTTGTAAATGCCAGGAGGACTAGGTTAAAAGCGCACTAATATGGACCAGCTTCGCTGAACAACCCATATTCGCGGTCACTCATGCTACACTCCACATGACATGCGTACTAGTAAGATCTACATTCTTCAGCTTTCAAAGCGAGCGGGACGATTTTGAAATAGTAAAGCTGATTTCAAATAAACAATGCAGTTCTGGTAGAAAGGTGTTCAAGGTATTTCTTCTGCACTGTCAGCGCAGAATCTTGTATGTATTAAGTTGACGCGAAAATCAGTTGACATCATGTACGTGTATTATATATTAAGTTGTATAATAAGGAGAACCACTACATTACACTTGCAGGCCATGCTACAAATCGTACAATTTTCCGAAGAACTGCCGATAGCAACAGCAAGCAGCAGCCGATAGAAACTGGGCAATTTTCGCGAATATGGGTTGTTCAGCGAAGCTGGTCCATATTAGTGCGCTTTTAACCTAGTCCTCCTGGCATTTACAACCTGCCCCTCCCATATTAACGTTTTAAAACCTAGTCCTCTGTCCATTTACAACCTAATGTCACCCATATTGCATTTTTCATGCTCCACCGGAGCATTTTTATTCTTGTATATATATTTTAACGAGTTTTTAAAATTAAAGTCGCAAGTTTTACGGTTATTGAGTAATTTCACCTCAAATTCGAGATTTCATGTGTTAAACATAGGAGATTAGAAAAGTTATTATTCAAAACTAAATCACTAAACTATGTAAAACCGGTTATGAACAGTGATTAATTTCCTTCTTGGTCTATTTAAACACTTCTGTAACTTCATCTGGCTGAAACCTCGGTCTGAGGTTTGTTGATTGTCTTCTCCTAAGTCTAATCCTTGATGTACGTATATGACGTAGAGCTCAATCATTGGTTTCTTGTTGAGCATCATAGCTATGTCCCGTTTTGGGAAGTATCAATATCCGTCAATCGGATTGGTACCAAGCTGCCGGTGCAGTGTTTACAATCATTGACACTTTGCTGTTTCCATCTAGTTGCTCTAATCCTCCGAGCTAGCTTTCGCTGTTCGTTAGCACTCGATCGTCTATTTCAATCCAAGTCAAGCTAAAGTTTGATTCTCTGTGTTCATATGCATGAATCATTGTTCTTTGTTGTTGTTTTAGAGTTGTTGCTCACAATATCCAAAGTGTCAATTCTTTACATTAATTTAGAAGTGTTCAGCAAGAATTCGCTTTAATATTGTCAAACGTAGGTTAATCGTCGATTCTCGTCATAACAATATTCATTGCAGTCAGTAGTCCCAGTCCAGATACTCGCAGCATGATTTGTTCCGCTTGGTGCTGTCTGTTTTTCTACACAAATGCAAATTGCAATCAGACAGTGGATGATACAAAGTTCTCCCTTTCTTTGGATGTAGAGATAGTACAGTGTCATTAGACTTTGTGATTATTACATATCGGTCGCACATGGTAACATTGAAATCATTAATGGCATAACGTACATCACAAGCTGTCGCAATGACTAGTAGGTTGAGTGCTACCGTCCAAATCATTGTGCAATATCCTTATGGTTATATCCTTAATACATTCTTTCGTCGTTACGTTCTTTTTATTAACACTCGGAAACGTATCTACGCTCTTATTGTGGGCAGATCAACAGAACAAGAGACCTCAAATGACACAATACTCAACACCACAGGAATAGAAAGAAGATACAAACAACGGATTGCACGAAGATCAAAACCAAACGAGGAGATGACCTGCTGCTGGTATCAGACAGTCACGCAATTTTAAACTACGACAGAGCCAGTTTTGTCATTTGTGGTGTACCTTTTCGAAGCGTGGAACAATGTTATGTGGCAGAAAAGGCAAAATGGCTTGGGGAACACGACAACTGCAACAGTGTTGTGCAAGCCTGGACACCGGAAGAAGCTACTCGAATCGAGGCAACCCTATCGACCGAGTATGGAGAAGAATGGCAACAATATCGTGTGTCTACAGTGGAAATGGCTGTCGTTCCTACCAAAACTGGGAAAACTACATTTCTGTCAAGACTTTTACAACATGCAAACCAAATGATTACACCTGAACCAAACCGAATCTTATGGCGCTATGAAGAATGACAAAAAGCCTATGAACGACTTCCGCATCTGACGTTTCAGAAGGGATTGCCCTGATTTAGAAGCACTTGAGCATACTGATTGTATTGGAGATTGTATTGTATTGATTGTATTCATGTCTGAATTGTTACAAAGGATTCAAAAGTGATACACTTGTTCACTCGAGGTTGCCACCACTGGTCGTGCAGTGTGAAAGGCATTACCCAAGACATATTCTTTGCCCGAAGAACAAGCAGAATCACTGCATAGTACATTGTGCTCATGAAACCGATCCAGCCGATAAACTAACAAACTCTTAATTTCGAAAAGGACTGGAAAAGAACGCGGACTAATTGAGTGTCATTTGCAAGTGTAGCCCAAAGCAACGCAAAGCTACACTCAAAACTACATATATTTAACCTTTTTTGGACATTGCTGGAAACGTACACATAACGTGCTACGACGCGTGCGTGAAAAGAAGAGTGGCCAGAAAACGAAAGCAAATTGTACAACACGGAGGATTTAGCTGCAGTACTGGCTCCCCTCATCGAAGTGGTTGGAGGTCTAATTAGCGATTTGATTTTAAGAAGCTAATGGATTATTCAATACTGGTACGCCCAGACTATTTTGAGCAACATGAAGACGAAGTAACTGGAAAACAGATAAAAGAAGCATTCCAGCAAAAGGTGCCGGATGATGTTAAACTGACTCTATACAGTCAAGAAAACTATCGTAATCGTCTCATCAAGAAGAGAATCCCAAAATCACGGTAACGGTTAAATCTGACCTGCCAGTACAGACTCACCAAGAAACTGTTCACACTGATCATATTATTGTCAATAACTTACCAAGGGCGTTCAAACTAAAGCTCAGATGGTAAGCCAACACCTGCAAAACATTAAAGAGATGAGGGTAAACGATAAAGGGGAAATTGAATATAATGGTCAAATTGCGCCAGCGTCATGCATTTTTGATCTCGTACACGATTTTGTTCGTAAACGAAAAACAAAAGCGGCCCAACCTGGTGACGATTTATTTACGGAGGCCCTACAAGATAGTAACGTACCGCGAGAATTTATAGATAACGATACGAAAATAAGATCAGAATTTTCGTTTTCCTTAAATATTAGAGACGAAACCCATGGGATAAAAGTAGTCAGACCGGCTTACGTATGCTTGTATTTCCCTATTTATATATGAGTTCAGTATATATATATATTTTGGAAACAGCAGTATATATAAGTATATGTATATATATGTGTGCGTAAATATATATATATATAAATATATATATATATATATATATATGTATGTATATATATATACTCACAAAAAGCTAGCTAAAGCTTGGGTAAAGCTTTGCGTTTATGGTAATGTTGTTCACAAGCGCTCGCGAGCACTTGCAAAAACAGCGCGGTTTTAAAGGCACTCGTTCCGTCCGCGAGCACGCGAGCGCGAGCAAGCTTCGAGCATCGCAGATGCTCGAATGCACTCGAGCTGCCAGTTTAATTTTGAGCTGTACTGTAATAGCTTGCACATTTTTGAATACATACACAAGATTTGAATGTGTCAAGTCAATCTAAGCTTCCTTCGTCCCCGACGTTGTTTCTGGTTTATATCAAGAGTACATAATGATATGATCTCTGCCTTGTCAAATACAGCTCATTTTTACATTTGTTTGCCAGGCAAAATATTCTGACGGCTTCTTAAAGTGAAAACAGGATCTTAGCGTAGCTGAGTAATTTCACATCAAAGTAGAGGCTATAGAATACTTGTCCAGCAGTTTCTAACGACATCAACGAATGCTGGTTTAGTTTAGCTCAGCATAGAGAGTTCTGTCTGAACAAAGTGAAACATACAAACAAATTGAAAGTTCCTCGGACTTCTGCCTTGAGGTGAACTTATGTAACTATTAAAGACTGAGTAGAGAAGAGCTAGAACTTTTTTAACTCCCTCCATTCAATGCAAGTTCGATCCATGTAGCTTAGTTAACTCTGCTTCAGCTTTACTCTTTCTTGGAAAAGCCCTAAGAAAGCGACGAAGATGAATCAGGTTTACTATCTTTAATGCATTTATGATTGGTGAACTAAGTCACTATAAACACATTGTTCAGGTCCTTTCCGTCAAAGCATGGATCCTCACTGGGCTGAAATAAAATAAAATTTTATTTATAAATAAATAAAATAAAAATTCACCAACACTAATGTACGAAATAGTACTGTTTCCGGTGTTGCTGTCAACTCCGGTGGAATATTTCTGGGAGTAAACTCTTACGTATGTATGTATGTATTTAGGGCCCATGTCAAGATAAATGTCACTGATGCGCTCTGACCTACCACTTGTATTTCTTGGAGCTTTTATTTTTATGGGGGTTCTTGGGATTCTAGGGGTTCTTAATTTTTTGTAGAGATTTGATCTATAACTATGTTTAGTTTCATTTTTTGATGGGGGTTCTGGGGGTTCTGGGCATACATTAACACGGGGTCCGATTCCGGGGGGTCTACGCCGACCTCGGCGAGGGGTCTACCCCTGAAAAATCCAAAATTTTAAGGGGGTCTGCCCCGAAATTAGCAAAAATTGAGAATTTTTAACGTTTTTGACCAAAAATTAATAAAAAATGACAATTTTTAGCGATTTTTAAGAAAGTTTTTTAAAAAAGTCGCTAAAATTTGCTAATAAATTACCAATTTTCAGTGAAAATCGCTGAGGGGTCTAGCCTTTTTTGCTTTCTGGACGAGAGGGTCTGCCCTTTTTCCTTTTCGATGAGGGGGTCTGCCCGTTTTTTTGTCGGTCTGGGGGGGTCTGCACCCCCCCCCCCCCATTCCCCCCCACGTTATCCTATGGTTCTGGGGGTTCTTGGGGGTTCTTAACTTTTCGAAGAGATTTGATCCGTAACTACATATATTTAGTTTCAATTTTTTGATGGGGGTTCTAAATAAGAGATTTGATCCTTCGCTGTTAGTTTTAAGTGCTTGCTGGAAGTTCTGAGGGTCCTGGACTCCGGGTATACCGAAAAGTGTGTGCGTTGCCTGGACTTACATATGTAGATCTAGGACGAACTTGTTCTTCTTGTTATCAGCATTCGATTGATACCCACAATGTGGATATTGAACGTAGCATGTACACAAATTTCAGTCTAAATTTATGAGAAAGCCAGGAGGGCATCCCCAGTACACCCCGGTTATGTGATACAAATTTGATGATTGGGATGCTTATACGCGTATATTATAAACAAATCATGTCTGCGGAAGTGTCTGTTGCGGGAAAGGATCCGCAACGTAGTCACATACAAATCAACGTCCTGGATACAAACGCATGAAAAAATTTAAGAACCTCCTTTTTTCTGATGGGGGTTCTGGGGGTTCTAACTTTTATCTTGACATGGGCCGTATTGAGTAAATATTTTGTTCAGAACAGGCTTGCTGTAAGTTCTTAAAGAAGAGTTAACTGCTATAAAAGAAAATATTAACAGTTATGTATAGGTAAATTTGTTAAATTGGCAAGTAACAGTGAAGAAAGATTGGAAAAGCGCAAAAGTGGTCAGCAACCGTCAAAATTTAACTCATGCAGTTACACTTTTTTTCCGTGCTAAGAGAGAGATTGGAGAAGCTTATCATTACATTTTCTGTATTTACTCGAATTGAACTTAGTAACAAAGTTATGTAAAAAACAGCAAAAACTAAAATGTAACATACGTGGAAACTGGCCAGTCTTCCAAACTCCCGATCAATTTCAGTCCTGACATCCTCAATATTTTCTAAGCCAATGTCAATTTCTACCGTTCTCCGATCCGTTACCGCTAGCATTGTGAATCCTTCAGGATTCAATTTGATTGTGATAACTGAATCTTCTGTGCGAAGATTAAATCTAACTTTTACTGGAAGCTTGTTCATGATTAGAATTTCGTGATAGCAAGGCTGTTTCTGGGTTTTAAAATCAAGATATCGCATCAAATCTGAACCTTGATAACTTTTTTGAGTAGGAAATGGAAATCCCTCCACAAGCAGAGACTGTGAATCGACTAATACTGGTGGTCCCGTTTCCCTGTCTTTGTGAATTTTATAATCTACCTGATACCACTGATTTTCCTGGTTCAGAAATGGTGTAAAAGTTTGAAATGGATGGCCGATACACAGTCGCCATTCGTACTGTGCTTGGTTCTGTTCGGAAAAGTCTATCTCAGGCAATTCTGAAATAGGACAACCTTCCACAGGTAAACTTTGTCGTAATTCGTTGTATGTCTGTTCATTTATAACAGCCAATTCTCTGTCCATTTTCTTGTTTAGATCCAGCAGTCTACGACTGACGTCTTCACATCCAAATATGCTGCGGAAACCGGAATCAATGTATATCAGAGACGATACGTATCCTTTTAGACTGATGCTGCACTTTTTACATGGTGATTCTCTGCAGGTCAAAGGATTCCAAAATATTGTGGTGATGGTGGAATTGGATGGACGATTGCCAGATTCCGGATTTTTTAGACCAAAAATTATTTCGCCGTTGGCCTGATCGTTCTGGCGGACGCTGATAGAATCGATGAGCTCAGCGGTACCAGCTCCGACAAGTGTTGCAAGGAAAATCCAGGTTAAGCTTAACATTGCTTGTGTGTGTAGCACAAGAATTTATGTCGAATGAATTGTGCATTCTGCTGGCTGTTGCAAATTATAGGTACTGGTCGGTATAAGTATGGCCAGTAGTGATAACAGATTATTAATTGTTTCGTTAAATTGGAGCACATCACGTTACGTGGTAGTTTGACAGTCTAAATTTAGCTCGTAGCTAGAGTGCTCAGTTTCAAGTTTACATGGTTGGTGAGAATAGACCTGATTATAACAACGATTTAGCTCAGTCCTAGCGAGGTTACGTAATATATAAGTAGCGTGTGCGTCTAATGTGTGTGATTCCTGGGCGCCGCAGTATTGTCCATGATTAAGTTTTAATAATTTACACATGGGCTTTCATAATCAGCATCAGCTGATGGAAAGCCGTATTCAAAACGGTTCATTTATTTGAAAATTTTATATTTTAATTTCAATGTTCAGTTTTACTTAGATTATCTCGTTGTTGAAGACTTGAATTTATGTAGGTAGGTACTTTACTAGTACCTAAGGTCCAACTTACATATTCTTCCTGATTCTTCGCTGCAAGTTCTTTATTGCGTAATTTCTAATTTACGTACAGTAGTTGTTGCACTAAAGGAATCCATAGTATGTATGTGGAAGGATTTGAAAAAATTCAGAAAGCCCCAACCTAAAAGTTTATTGAACATTTCTATTTCCTACGCCCTTGAATCCTCATTTGAAACTGATTTTTTAGGTGTGTTTTTACCCATAAATTACACCATAAAACATGTCTTTAGGGAGCTAAACCGTCTGTTTGAGGTTACATCGTCGCTTCGGTAATACATGTATTACTGTACTGTAATCTGATATTTTAAATTTTTCATTCGCTGATGAAGACATTATTTCCTTGATTATTCCCCAAAGGCCACTGAAATTAAGCTATTGAATAATTGTGCGTAAACAGACTTTGTTGAGTTACAGGTGGATTTTGAGGCTCAAAATGTCAAATTTTTTGACAGCAAAAACATCAAAACAGGACGCTTTACATGAAAAGGAAGTATTAAATTTTTTGTAGAATACAGCCCGGTCTATTTGAAAGTTAGATACGCTAAATTACCTAATTGCCAGCGTTCATTTTGGCTGCATGTAATTTGGCATTAGAATCTTGTAGTAAGTCTTCACGATTTAGCCAAAAATTTATTTCATTAACGGTAATTTTGAAAGTATATATACAGCGTGTATTGGCTGTGGCAGTGGCTTTGAGCTAACTGGATCCCAATTCTTTGAAATATATATTTATAACATTTTTATTGGTAATTACAGCTTCACTGTCAATTTCACTGAAAACTATAGAAGCAAGCTTTTTGACGTGAAAATGTGCGTTTCTCATGTTACTGCAAACTTTTATGTGCTTTAATAAAATTTAGTGTCGGAAAAATAACATGTAATTTCGGAGGTAAATGCTTGCTTATTATGACTTCAAAGAGGCCGACGTTAAGCCGTTTTATGTCAGACGGCTAAAATTCAGTCACCGAAACTCACCTGCGTTTTTTGTGTAAAACATCAAGAAAGAGAGCCGACATTTTCATTTCTCACTTTTTTAAGTTGGTAGAAGGCACCATTACAGACATTTAATTTAGTCTGCGAAAACTTGATATTCAGTCAGCACGTACCTTCTATTTTTCCTACATTTTCTTATGGTTTGCATAACTTTTCGTACAAGTTTTTGCTTTAAATCTGGACGGATGCAAGCTTTTATTTGTCTGGCTGAGCTCCAAGTTTACAGTCGGTGCGCCACAACCCGATGAATTTTTGGCGTCAGTTTGGCGCTGGCTGGCTGTATTGAAAACTGTCTAGAAAAAGATCTGTGAAAATGCTCTAAAATTAGTCAGTTAGCAACATTTTTGGTACATATATGTCGACGTTTATATAGGTATAAAATATTAAAAAGCTGGATAAATTATGCAGTAAAGCTTTCAAATCTGGAATCGATTGATTGATTCTTGCTTTTATGATCTGAACTTGCGTATTATCTGATCTCAGGTTTTGCTGTTTTTGGAAATTAAGATTTTTGCACTGGGTCAGAATTTCACTCAATGTTCCTGAGTTCACGTTCACATATAAGATTTACAAAGTTATGCTGTGGAGTGGAATGCTTTATATACGAAGTTTCACATCGCCTCAAATATAGCTAAAGCATTTTTAACGAGTTTCTCAAAACCTTCTGAATTATTGGAAGAAGATTGGGAAGGGAAAGTTGAATGTTGCAATATTTTTGGAGCAAAATATGGGAAAGCAAATTTATTGAAGCGTGGCTTTTTTGTTCTTTTTTCTTTTAGACTGCTAGCCACCAATCACGAAAAGTTCTTATGTAAGGTTCTTTTCAGGGGTTTTTTGGACCTTTCAGAGAATAATCCATTATAAATTTATTACAAAAACAAATTTGAAATCTTCAAACTATCAAGGCCCGTATCAGCCCAAGCTGTCAAAAGTGTTTGCCAAAATGTTGTAAAAACCTGAATATTAGAAGCCTATAGTTTCACACAAAAAAGTTGGTCCAGTAAACGTGGCTCTTTAAATTTTTAAAATTTGAAACTTAGGAGTTTAAAAGACGTTTTTATTTTCAAGCTGGCCAGTACCTATTATAATACGTAATATTATGTCATACTTAATATCAATTTTAACTTATTCCTTTAGACTTAATATATATTTATTTATTCTGCTGTGAACAACCTTCACCAGATACGTGACGCAAACTCGTACGTGTATGGTTGAATTTGAAGGTATATACGCATTTTAAAATTAAATTTTATCTTCAAAATCAGCTGTGCTCTGATAACTGATAGATATTAAATTGACTTCGTCATTTGCAGAAATTTTCATTTTGAAGGCCGAAAACTTTTAACCTTGCCTTTCGTGAAACTTAACAAAAACAGCAGAACCTTTTAGCAGAAATGTTTTAAAAATTAGAAATAGGAACCAGTTTTGAAAAATAAAATTTTTATGTGAATCATATTATTGCCTTTACTTTATTCGCTATAAACGTTTTAAGCAAATCTCCTGTGGGTAAGCTTAGTAAGCACATTTCCTGTTTTCTTATTCCCAGGCAATTTCCTTTTGTTTAATATTTCGATAAAAATCATTTAATTCCATCGTTAAAAATCTTAGTCAAACTCATTACGGGATTCTGTTTGAAAATGAAACTAGATATCTTTGCAGCTTGGGGAAGGTGCTAAAACTGAAACCTGTTTGTGCTATGATATTGTAATCTTATAATTTTAGCTAAAGAAATAGGTTTTGCGAAACTTGTTATTGTATTTTACCGCCTATACTAATTTGTATTCGTATGTATGATTAAGTTAATTAAATCTTCAGGGAATATTGATGGTGAGAGAGTTGCGCTCCAGTCTCTGGAATTTCTCAGCAAAAACTTCATTAAACAGAATTTGTAGGAATCAAATCCGATTAAAGCACATAGCAAGAAGGCACTTTTATCCTAACAAGCGCTAACCGTCCTTGATCGTTTCCACAATCATTTTAGTGGTCACCATTTAATTAAGCATTTGCTTAAATGAAATTATTGCAAGTAAAATATTTTTGCTTTATATATATTGAATTTCCTAAAACAGACTTTAGATTCCCAAAACCCCAATATGCAACTTCTTGGAATCAAATCATCAAATCGAATTATCAAATCAAATGCAATCCAAATTTGGAATGAAAAATATTTTCCCAAGGTCTCGTTTGCCAGTAGAAACGCCTCGAAATCAAATATTAAATATTTCAACCTTCGAAATCGTCATTTTGAAAAAACTTGTCTCTATGATCAATGTTAGCTTGATTGGTCAAGTTTTAGTAATTTTGAGCAGTGGAACGCGGCTAACAATACATGACAACATCCGAAACAAGGTTAAATGTATCAGTTGTAAGAAAATCGGAATAGTGGCTATAATTGCTTTTCTTTTCAATCATGGATTTAGTTTTTTACAACTCAGTTTGATTCAGTCACACTTTTGACTAGTGGGGTTGAGTTTAAACTTCCACTTTTCAGAACCGTCACAATTTGTCTAATTATTGCAAATCAGGTACAGCCTATATTTTGTTACCTATAATTTGAATTTTAAAGGAGGGTGTTTAATTTTGTTTCCAAAGTCCTGGATTTGTAGCAAAATAGATAAATTCCCGCTCGCCTCCAGTCTTGCAATTTATTCTTGCTACCCAGAGTAAGATGTTACAATGTTCGTTACAAAGATGTCAACTTCAGAAGGCATTTAGAGAATGCAAAACCAATAAACATTTATATGTAGGGAAAATATTAGTGCATTTTGATGAGTTGATTTTAACAAATTTTAACAAAATAAATTGTCTAAATATTAGGGAAGAGGCGGTTTCGTTGTTTTGGCGCAAAATTCGGTTTTTTGATCAGTCACATTAAAAGCTAGTTCTTCGTCGCATGTAGCATTCTGTGTTAGAAACTTATTCTTGGACAAGTTATAAAACGACGATGCTTTTTATTCGAACGTTTTCAGCGAAGTTAGATGTTTGGGTTGGATTTTAAATTCTAAAAGGTTCTGATATTCCCATGGCTTGTAGTTGAAGATGAATACTTCTGGTGTTGTTTTTGTTTAACATAAAGCTTAAAGATTCAGCAGCTACGTAAAGCTTTTTCAGCATTTGACAACAGGTTTCTGAATCTGACGGCAGTTTAGCTTTCCCAGACAGTTTTTGCCGTTCGGTAAAATGGGTTTTCAGTAGTTTTTTTAAAATGTAAATTTTGCTTGTATTGCATAATCCGTTTTGCTTTTGCTTTACACACATCCTCTAAACACATGTATTTTTGAGTTTTGGGTTTCAACGATAAACTCTCTCTGGCGTTTTTGCTTTTGTTTGCAAGGTCTCCTTTGGCAGCAGTAGCATTTTGTTTTGTTTTGCTTTGATGTGTTGGCTAATAACTTCTGCTGCTTGTTCTGATAGCTCAATACAGATAAAAAAGCAGAAGCATTGTTGACACCTTGACCCATTTTACAGTACGTTTTGAGTTTATCATAAAGAGTAGTGATGTGCGCCGGAGCTCCGCTCCGACGGAGCTCCGGAGCGGAGCTCCGATTTTCGGTGCTCCGGAGCGGGCTTCTGCTCCGGAGCTCCGGAGCTCCGGAGCTCCGGGTACCCGGAGCAGCCTTGTGCAAACTGTGAAGGTGCTAAGAAAAATTTGAAAGTATGATCTTTCTCTGAACTCCACGATTTCTCCTTACTGCAAGCAAGACTGCATTGAATTTTACATATATATATAGTTGTCGTACTTCGTACTCCTGTTTTTAAAAAGGTTTCAGTTTTCCCAAGGCTGCGTTCTTATACTTCTCAAGACGGTTCTTTTCTCTGGAGACAATTTAAACTTGTCCATGTACTAAATATATGAAAGAAAAATTAAATACAGCTAAAATACATTTAAGAATTCATTCCGTAAAAGGTTTTAAATTCCGTACTTGTTATCAATTGTTCCATTAAATATTACATTTCCGTTAAATCAATTCCATGTAAACTTTCAAAAACTGCAGCTGTTTTCTGTGCTTTTTCTTTACTATCTTTCAGATCAAAATTCTTTTGCTCAGATTTTATAAGTTTCAGTTTGATTACGTATTATACATCCTCACGATAAGTTAAATACTACGTGGGTAAATGAAATCTGGTCCATACTCATCAAATTTGCAATATTTTATGCATGAATTTAAAAAGTTTGGTGTACATTTGATGAAATTCGTGCAAGAAATATTGAGTATTTCATGTGGAATATAATATCTAAATTTGCCAAATCTTAGAAAAGGTGAAACATTAAAGTAAACTGCAGTGTAAACTAACATGGGCTTTTACATATGTAAACACAGCAGTATGCACAATCAATTAACCCAAAAATTCTGTGAAATATTGTCAAAAGCTGAATTTATTTCAGATACAAAATACAAAATACAGCGAACAAATGTAATTCGTATGTAGCAAAGAAATCAGCATCTGAAAATAAACAGTTAAAAGATAAAACTTTTATTTTATTCTTATTTTTATTTTATCATAAAAAGTATACAGCGCAGCGAGTAGGCATGCTTTTTATTGACTAAACAACATCTATTTAGCTTAATCCGAAATTTTTGCAATTTTGCCTTCACTAACAGTCGGAGCTCCGCGGAGCTCCGGAGCTCCGGAGCTCCGGTGCTCCGACAGCCCGCTCCGGCCGGAGCTCCGGAGCGGGCAAATGTCTCAGCGCACATCACTAATAAAGAGTGAATAATAAAGCTGAGAATGTAACAATCCTTGCTGTCTGGCATACTTAGTTGCTAGCCTGGTGGACAGTCAATTCTGGTATAGCACTATCCTGTACAGCACTGTATTTTGGTTCTCTTATGGTACAGGCACAGCTTTTAATTTTCACACCTCAAATGGCGCTAAATCTTTCAGTTTCAGTGTCAGCATTGCTTTCTCGCAATACATGTTTTTCTTCTAGAAATCTCCACTCCAATAAGCTATTTAGATTTTTCAAAATGAGTTATAGTAATTTTCATTCACTTGTCTGTCACTGTATGAAATTGCTTTTTTGTTATTTTAATTTTATTCTCAAAGTAATTTTTATAATGTTTCACTTAAAAATGTATCAAATTCTATAGCTGTATTATAAATAAATGTAGTTCTGTATTTCTTACAAATTAGTGTTGCTAAAGAATTGCTATTGTTTATTGCATAAATTGCGCTGTAATATAACAGATTCTTTGGTAGGGTCTAAAAGCAAGGGCAGGACCAGGGGGCCAATGTTATTAAAACTGGGCTGAGTTCAACCAGGGTTGAACCCTTTTTTTGGGGGTCAACCCGGGTTGAACCCATTTTTGGGTTCAATCCTATAATTTTGGGGTTGGCTAAATCCCGATGTTCAACCCAGTGTTAACAAACATTTTGGGGTTGACCTATCTGAACCTGTGTAAACTCGGTATATCTCAACCCAGTTTTTAAACTCAACCCCTTTATTTCAACTCGCATTAATTCAACCTGATTTTGATAACACCGGGGTCAAAGGTTTCAATCCAATCTCAAACCAAGTTGAGGTTTCAACCCGGGTTTGAGACGCTTGCTAACATCGGCCCCTGGACTACTTTTCAGGGCCATGACCTGGATCCAGGCCCACTTTCTGGACCACCCTTAGGACCAGTGTCAGGACCAGGACCACATTCATTGGTCTTGGTTTTAGACCCCTGGCCTGGTCCGGAAAAGTGGCCCTGGGCATTGTTCGTGATTCTGCTTTTAGACTCTACCGATTCTTGGAGTGTCATACCAAGTCTAGAGAATGCCATAACTGCGCTAGTGCCATAAAAGATCTTTGTGCCCTGGCAAGACCGTTACCTGTGTCTAGATGTACCTATGTCTAAAATTCGGTAAACTTAACCAATTGAGTTTAAATTATGTAGGGATAGATCACACAAATTTTCTGATTGATTTTCTAAAAAATAAAATTTAAAAATTTAATTTTTTAAGTCTTGTAAGCAGGTCCAAACATTTTTTGTCCTAGATTTTGCAGACTGCACACAAAGGACCTACACGGGGCGAATTTTTGGGGCCGGCCCGTCCCGTGAAAAATTTTTCTCGGCCCGCCCGGCCCGGAAAGTGAAAGATTTCGGTCCGCTCGGCCCGGACCAGGCCCACCCGGCCCGCACAATTTTTCATTTTTTCAGAAAGTGCAAAATTTTAAAAAATTCCAAGTTTATTATTGAAATTCAGTTTGAAGTTTCGCAAGTTTGAAGTGAAATTGTTGTAATCGCAAAAATTGCGGCAATGAATTGAGAGAAATGACATTTTGAGCATCAACCTTGCAATTCACATTTTAAATTGCGTTATTCGAATTTTAACAGTTTGAAGTGCTTGTTCCGAATATTTTGAACCACAGGGTTATTCTGGACAACATCTGAAATAATAATTTTTGGAGTATCCTTTCACGAATCAAGAAATGAGCATAAGCATACTGATTATACAGATAACGCTAAAATTTGAAGGATATCCAGCATTTATTTAACAATTCAATCGAATATTTAATTTAAACAGAACACACAGTAACATTTATGAAATGAAAATGTTTAAACTAATTCCTGAAAAGAAGTGTTAATGTATACGAAACATGATGAAGAAGCACAAAAGTCTTTCAAGGTAAACATTTGAGTCATTTTTCTTTAGTAAAATCTCGCAAAAATAATGGGAGCAGGCCGTAAACGCGGCCCGTGGCCCGGCCCGGCTCGCCAGCTTTGGTCGTCGGCCCGCTCGGCCCGGCCCGCGGGACCATAATGCAGGCCTCTACTGCACACAAGATCTGTGGCAAAAGCACGAATCTCTAGCCCGCTTTTCGATTAAGCTTTCCGTTAGCCCTTTATAAGCAAGAGTTGTAAGCTTAACGTTTTAAGCTTATTGCGAGCAAACGAAAAGCTAAATAAAAATCGGTTTCAGATTCGTTATCAGCGGCTCAGAAAGCCCCCGTTGGTAAAATTTTGCCAATTTTGGATACAGTCGTGCGTATACGGAATTATCACCGGTAAGATTGCCGAGCGTGAGTACCTTAGTGATCCCCGCGCCGCCTTCACAGCTAAAATTATGTAAGCTCACTCGCTTTATGTGTTTATGCTGAAGCTAGAAGTATTCCATCATTCCTTTACCATAACATTGGGCGAGTAAGCCCTTTAATACAATGTTGGACTGGATTCAGCGTTCCACAGCTCCAGCTCAAGCTCCTTGTTTCAAGTTCGAAATAATCTGCCAAGACAGCTAACTTCGTTTACACGATATGAATTAAATATTCTTGTTTTGCAACCTTTTCTTAAATTTGAAGGTTTAAACTTAAAACATAAAGCTTAAACTTAAAAGATTACACATTCAACAGGGTCTATGTCCTTCATCTCTGTACCCGCTGTCCTGTCTATGGATTCTTTCTTACCGCGAAACTGATTCTTTTATTTGATTCATTCAACGAAGCCACCGACAAAACCAGACTCACTTTTTTATTGTTTTGAGTAAGTGTGGGTATAACTACATATACAGTAAGCGTGGAATTGGTACCATTTTTATTGTCTCCATGAAAAAGCAAGGAGTATTGCGATGCGACCGTCACGTCAGTCCCACCAATGCTGTTTCACTAATTTCATTTTATTTGCACAGTAAAATAAACAGGTATCCTCATCATTAAAAGTTGACACGTTGCAACTGCAACTGCGAAACTTCTATACTGCAAGTTGGTCCACTCAACTTTTTCATGCACGGACTTTTATAGTTGCATATTATATAAACTCAAAATTAAAGAAGTAAATTTTCTGTCATCAAGGTCAAAGTTTTATCTTTTTTTGATAACAAAAGTTGATGGTTCCCAGAGGAGAAAGTTTTTTCATCGAATCAAATAAAGAGTGAAAGTGTAAATTGTACTGTAATTTGGCTGAGTCCACGTGTCCCCCGAAAATTACCTACTATCAGTTTGGACAGTTCAAGGAAAATTGTAACAAAGTAAACAAAATAAAATCCCACCCCCTCCGTTTCTTTTCAAAGATTATTCTTAGGGATTACTGTACCTATTTTCAGTGTCACCAAAATGTTAAGATTAGTCACAGTTATATTATGAAAATGTGAGTTTTGGAGAGGTCTGTCTGTTATTCAAGCTGTTTGTACTTGATGGATATGTATGTATCTATATACTTGATATCTTGTTCGAAACTGGGTTGCAGAATTGAATCTGGTGATTTATAATGACGGTAGAAACGTAATTTACAGCAAAATTACAGTATTTGGTGACAGTTCATAAATGTAAAATTGCTGCAATGGTTGGAGAAAAGCCATTGTAAGAGACTTCTGCTGCGTGTTTTCCGCCTTACCTACCAGTGAGGCATTATCGGTTGGTTAAAGTATTCCTTTTTTTAATTAAAAAATGAGCGTGCTTTTTCTTACCTGGTATGTCGACTCGGCCGAGCTTTTTCATTTGCTTCATTGAACAGTGTGCCGTGAATCTCAGGGCATTTTCGTGCAGCGAGTTAAACGACTTAAAGCAGTTTGAAATTAACTTTACCCTTTTCGTGCAATTGCCTGGAAACCGTTAAGGTGTTGTAGTGACATGAATTCAGGAGTTACTAATATTGTACGTATATGTGATCTAATCGTATACTATATACTCGTTAGTCATCTCATACAATTGAAATGAATCCATACTACCTCAGGTACTAAGGTAATTTGCCCCAAATTTAACAGACCTTGCTTGGGTCAAAACCAAATTTAAATTAATTAAAAATTTAAAAGTATATAATGCAACAGAAGTTCCTGCTACTGTGTAAAAGTAAACTATAAATCGTCTGATGACATATATTACTAATATATGATTACAGCCTATATATTACTAGTTTTGGCTTATGTTAGTTCTTAGCACGGTTTGGTAGATTCATATCTTGGGCGGGGCTTGGCTTCATCTGGCACACACTTTTAGCACAGCCCAAGCGTTCAATCGTATGGTCACAACAAATGCATAAAACCCCCCTTTTATAGCTTTCTGTGAAGATTTAAGCCTAAGCTTGGACGTTAATTCTAAGCTTTTATCTTCATAATTTTAGGGTAGACACGCGCCACGAGCGTGAGTCTTTCAACTATAATTTGAGATTCTCGTATTGATATAAAATTTTGTGCTGTAGAGATATTGGTCTCTATAAATAGCTTTTGTTTCGTGCCCATTCGTTTTTTATGGTAAAGCCTGCAATATATTAACGGGCACGTAACTAGCACGCTTCGAGCTAGTCTCGCCTGACTGAAGATAACTTTATGTTTATGAATATGTATGAGCTTTATGGGCACTTTTTGTTGGTCTTCATATCTACCTACTATCTCTAGAAAGGGGGGAGCAATTTTAGATTTTACCCCGAAATTTATTTGATAGATGCATTTTCTTTCAGCAGGTGTGCTGCAACATTTGGCATACTTCTGTCAATGCTGCAGCATATTTCACCAGTCTGCCTTAGTCTTTCTTTGCACTTCCAGTTCCTGGAAAGCCCTACTCTAATCAAAGTTTAGAGCACTGAAACTTTTCTGAGTAGGAAATTTGAAGGAGGCGCCGTTCCTGCTTCTGAAAGTTTAAAGGAATTTAAGACGCAGTTTTCTTAGTTTTATTTTGAAACTGCTGAAGACAGCTGCACTCGCAATCGCTACTGAAATTTAAATGAAAGTTTTGTTTTTAACATGGCATTTGAAACTAAGTTGTAGTTATATTTTGGATTCAATTTACATTAGTACTGTTAACGTCAAAATTATTCAAGTTTCCATGTACCAAGCCGATGTCAAGTCAAGTCAAGGCGCAAATGGTTGAAATTTATTTTTTGTGTAACTAAATACATTTAGCATACAAGCTGCACTGTAGATTTTTAATAGTGATTTTTTGACACTGAATTTCAACTTATTTATTTATTGCCTATTAATAAATGCCAAAAAGTATCAAATTTTCGTCATCGTTCATTTCATAGGCCACTTTTATAGCCTTTGTCGACGTGTTTTGACTAAAGACGTGCGAACGCTTAAAATGTGCCACAAAAAGGTTGTGTAACTTTTAAGCAATTTATCTAATGTCCCATTGTGTTGTAGGGGGTTTCTGTGACTAAAAGCTGTTAGACATTTTAAAGCCAAAATGATAGCTTTGTATCATACACGTTTTTGGGGTATAAATTTTGCTATTGCAAATATTTACACACCTGCGCTATTTGGCGTTGTCTGGCGTAATCGCAATCGCAGAGAGAAGGAGAATTGCTCGCGATTACTGTAACTTTAGAGCAAACGCCAGACTTGATAAAGTTTCCCACCAAAAGTTTAATCAGCCAATCAGCGTTTAGTCGTGCTGTAAACTGCACAGCACGCAGGGAGGCGGAGCTATAGCTTTACTATAGTCATTGCCTACGTACTATTAAAGTTTATATCAGAAACGTAGTTTCTCTGTTATCACATCGTTGCGTTTCGTTTCGTCTACACAATACACATTCTGACTTTAGCTTTGCATTTAGCTTATTGCCGTGAAACATTTGATAACAAGGTTTTGACAGTTCAAGTTTGGCTGTTTTAGGCGCTTCTTATCAGCATTTGAGCCTAAATTTGGGCGTTCCTTTATAAACCTATTCGGCTTGCGTTGCCATGACTGAACTGAGCCTGCATGTCGCCCCCCTGTCTGCCCGACGAAAACTAAACTTCGAACATTTTGCCATGAACGATCAAGCTAATTCCTCCAAAGATACACCATCCTGTTCAGCCTATGATCCAGGCCGACTCCAAGTCAGCCGTCTAAGTCAGAAATATGGCTATGATTTTGCCAGTGATTGCCCGTTGCCCAAAGACGCCTCCACCTTTGACTGGCAGCCTGTCGGTTCCGGAGAAATTCCGGAATTTTATTCCCGTCCCGTTCACCGAAAACCTTACAATCTGATTCCGGCCCAGGTTCGTAGCCAGTTGCGAGAAAGTGCTGGATCGACGGAGGAGCTAAGCAGCCCCGACGAAAGGCCTAATTCTTCTCCGGATCAAAATCCGATTCCGAAATCCGATCAAAATCCGGATATTTCATCGGTTCCGGAAAATCCCGAGGAAAGGCCGAATTCTTCCCCGGGTGAAAGTCCGATTCCAAAATCCGACGAAACTCCGGTTCCGGAAAACCCGGAAAATGAAGGTACAAATTGTCCCGCAGGAAGTTCGGCTATCCAGTCATCAGCTATCCCTGAAATAACTCCACAAAAGAAGAAGCGACGTCTCGATAGCGGTGACAATTCCAACAGTTAAGGTACGTATATGTAGGCGATGCAACGAATTTTTGTTAATTTCCGTTTGTTGACGTTTTTGTTTCGAATAGGTAGGAGTAAGAAACTTACACAAACCACGTAGGTGTTACTGTTAATTATGCTATATGTATATATACTCTTGACTATACTGGTTGTGATCGATAAGTTACCCGAAAGTTTGGAGAGGGATCCCCCTGAATTAAGGGGGGGGGGGCTACGAACGGTTTTGCCCAACTTCTTCAAAGAGACCTACCTTTTGGCATATGATTAGCTAACATATCAAGGTTAAATAGTCCGTAGTGGGCATTATTATATCTAACACACACCGATTCTGGTACTACGCCAAAGTCGAAATTTTGGTGCGAAAAGTGGGTTTTTTGAAAAAGCTTTTCTGAATTCTGGTGGATTAACGGTTTGGCCAATTCTGAAACTTTTTGCCACAAATGTTAACTGTTACTATTGCTAAATATTAAAAGTATTCCGGCTTTCGAGCGTTGCTTTCTTCTTCAGCTATAACAGCTCAAAGTTTGAAATTTGACAAAAAGTTGCGATGTGACCGTGCGCCGTTTTTGATCTAATAAAATTGACAGCCCCTAGCCTACCCCAGCTTTTTACCAAATATTAGGCTCTAATAGGGGCAAACTGTCTGTGAGTTTCGAGAGTTTTGGTTTTTTGGTTTGTGTGCTAGCAAACTTTTTGTTAAGAAATAACCCTTATTTTTAGGCCTGAAAAGCTAGCTAAGCGCAGTAAAAATGGGGTCAAAAAATTTTTTGTCTCCGATTTTGCCGAAAAGGTCCTTATAGGGGTTATTTGGCCTGCTGAATTCGAATATGAAATCCGTTTTTCGATATGACGCTTTCTTCGTTCAGTATGCACTTACAACTGTCTTAGATCTTTTTGGAGCGATCGCCATCCATACTTTGAGAAATCAATCTAGCATTTCTAAACATTGGAACGAGGTTTAGTGACCTAGCTATCGGCACATCCTGGTACACTCACTGGCCTGTAATGCGCAAGGTTTCAGCCGATTTTGTAATTGACTCACATCTTCGAAATGGCACCAAATAACAGCGACAATATTGATAATGTAATCTAGCACTGCGAACGCAAGGATTAACGAAATCACGTCATTTTTACATAAGTTAAGACAGATACTTGGAGTATTAATTGGAGCAAAGTTGGGCTCCTTTGATAAATCACAGCTCATTAGACGTTAGTTAACCTCCACCCGTATAGACCTACAACACCCAATTTTTCGCACTTTGATTGTATCGCACAGAAAAGTATACACTGATCTAAGGATTATTTTACACGATATCAAAGCGCTATATGTCAGTACTATTTCTGGAAAATTTGGGTACCGTACCTTGCGCATAGCGATCAGGGCGAGGCAAAGTTTGTGTACGTGACATGTCGAGGTTTGGACCGACAACACCAACTTCTGATGGCTGCACAGGACGCTACGCTGCATGGAATTCTTTCAAACTTTAAACTATTTTATACTAAACCTAATACTATTATATGGCAAAAGACTAGCTAGCTTTTCCAACATCGAACTTTTAGTGAAATTCGTAGCCCCCCCCCCCTTAATTGCATGCTTTCATGTATGCTAATGCGTGTTTGTCTGTACGCTGTTGTGCTGAAATGCTTGATGTAATTATACATTAGTAATTTTTAATATTTATGATTAATTAGAAGGTTAGTTAGCTTAGTAGCTATATATCACAAGAATACGTAATACATATGAGTGTGACAAGCGTCACACACTCTGTTATGAGCTCGCGAGCCATGCTCTGCGAGCTAACGACCCTCCTCCCCTCGTAATTGCGTACCTACTGGGCCCCCCGCAAATCCGTACCCAGTACGCAATGGCGTATGCTCACTAATTTCAGCACCCCCGCAAATGTGACCTATCATTCGACCTCCCCCCTCTCAGAACAGACCCATCATTTTCAACTAACGAACGATAGGTCACATTTGTGGAAGGTGTCTTACTGTAAAAATGAGTGGTCTTTTCCAGATTACCCCCCTCCCACCACTCAAAGTTCTTAAAACTCGACCAAATGAGCTGAAATTTGGTGTGGGCATGTTTTCGACCATGCTGAACCACGCTGAGTTCAAGTATCGCAAAATTTTTTTGATTTCGCAAAATTCGATTTTTTCGATTTCTAAGTGGGGGACCAAGGGTAACCGAAAAATTTTTTGTCTTCGATTTTGCTGAAAAATTGTATATAGGGGTTTTCTGGGCCACAGAACACGAATCTGAAGTCGTTTTCGATTCAACTTTTCGTTAGCTCAACATAAGCTTACAACTTAAGCTTATATCAAGCTAACGAAAAGCTGAATCAAAAAACGGACTTCAGATTCGTGGGCTGCGGCCCAGAAAACCCCTATATATATACAACTTTTCAACAAATTCGAAGACAAAAAATTTTTCGGTTACCCCTGGTCCCCCCCTAGCAATAGAAAAAATCGAATTTCGCGAAATTGAAAAATTTGCGATATTTGAACTCAGCGTAGTTGAAAACATACCCACACCAAATTTCAGCTCATTTGGTCGAGTTTTAAGAACTTTGAGTGGTGGGGAGGTAATCTGGAAAAGACAAAAATGAGTGAGCATACGCAATTGCGAACTGGGTACTGATTTGCGGGGGATCCACTAGGTACGCAATTGCGGGAGAGTTGGGCCGTTAGCTCGCAAAGCATGGCTCGCGAGCTGATAGCAGAGAGTGTGACGCTTGTGTCACTTGGTTATTACAATTAAAACTCTTTACACTCTTGACAATCTTTTCTCAACATTTGTTCTGCTCTTTGGAACGACACCAAAATTTTTGCAGAAATATGTTAGTTCCTTTGAATGTTCATCCTATTTAGTATGTAACAAATTTAGATTTGTATCGTAAGAGTTTAAGCTTTAATTTCAGTGCCTATACAAAGCCGAAGCTTCGTTTGATTTTCGGTAATTGAATTATTTTTGTTGCGTGAAAGCAGGCATTTGATTCATGGTGGGATCCTGCATCGAAACTTCCTGGAGGCCCTCCCCCTCGACAAAACTAATGTACCGAGATCCTTAGAATATATAATGTACAATATATACTAAAGTTTCTGGCTATATTACTATCATGTACTCTTAACTATTATAAAATGAAAATATAGTTTAAAACCCTGTCACTTGTAAGACAGTCAAAGCTATTACATACTTCTACTAACAGCCATAAGCATCACTTTATTTTAATGAAATAAAATTTCGGTAAACTCAGTCATACGTAAATTATGACATTTTAAATTGTCATTGTACGCTGTTTATTAACTTGTAGTTAGTTTGCTCTTAATAATTTGGGGTTTAGCTCTCTGAGTTTAGCGCCCATGAGCCAAGTTGGTTTCTTCTCAAATTGGCCAGGCATAACTGATTTTCTGTAATTTGATATTGCTGCTTTTCAACTACGCTGCATTAATCGCAGAAAGCTTCTGAATTGTTTTCTTGTGATTTCCAGTGATCAAGAGAACCAAAAGTACAAAAGCGTTTATAGCAAGGACCGACAAAATTGTCTGGACTTTGATTTGAATTTCCACCTGTGGATATATATATCTTTAACTGTTATGGTGATGGATACCCCAAAGCCCAAAGTTTTCAAGTTTTCCGTTTCAAGTACTTTCATTGTGACAGTTGAATGGAACATATTTGCGCAGCAGGAACTTGATCAGACAAATCAAATGTTTTGAGTTAGACTCAAGTTTCCATTCAATTCAAATCTCTTCCTTCTTTGCCACAGGAAAGAATCTGACTTTAACATTGGAGGTTACAAATTTACTTTCAATAGACCTTTTGTGTGACAGCATTCATTTTACCAGAAAATCTTGTAAAGTACCATAACAGAAATGTCAAACTTTACACAGTTTACAGTTTCTATTGAAATTTGGTTTAATACTACTAGAAATTACTGAGACACACATTTTTCTGGGATATATTTATTTTTGGGAGGGGGCTGTTTTTTATTCTGAAACGTGACTGTTCCTAGCTCAAAAATAGGTGTGCATGTTTTGAACACGCCATATTAGATTCTTCATTGCAAATGGCGTCCTACACTAACTTTTAATTTATTCTAAAATTTTGGTGTTTTTGTTTATTTTAAAACGCTACGGCCACCCCCTATTTCCACCATTTTAAATGCGTCTGTCAGTCTAGACAGCGCAGGCCATGAAATTAAAATGTAAACGGATTTTAAGCCATTACACTTGAGGACTGCATTGTCCCCAAAAGTAATCTACCAAATGCACGTCTGTCTAGGATTTGTGATGGAATTATGAATAATTTTAAAATTTGGAAGGCCAATTACATACAGTCATAGTTATTTGCAATAATTGAAATAACTAATGTTTGAATTCTAATTTAGTCAAAATGTATAATAATAGAGAAGAAAGTTTCTGAGTGGATTTTGTATTGTTTATTTTTTAAACTATCACACCAAATAATAAATTACAAAATTCAGGTCCTGTTGCAAGGAAAAGTCAAATTCCATTGAGTATCAGAGCATTTTGCGTCGCAGATAAGTAATACAAAAATCAACTGCTGTGTTCCGCCTGCTTTAGATTAAAAGAGGTGTCAGAAAGGACATCTTGCCGTTTCGGATCTCTTTAACTTTATCCCCACCCGCAAAAGTTGGTCAACTTCAAAGACTTATTGCAAGAGATCAACAGAACTTTAGAGCATGTGTTAGAGTTAGAGACTAACGGACACATCAGAGAAAGATTGATTTATTCGCAGCATACCAAGTCAGCACATACGTATTTGCCTAGTATAGTATTAGATCACACATTGCTCTAATAGCTACTTTCCCAATAGCATGATTTATACATCGTTGGAATGCTCGAGATGTGCTCTTTTTAATATGCAAAGCAGTTTGCTGCAGCTTGCTGCTATATAAAGTTAAGCTTAAGGTGGTGATTCCCTTTGGTCACATAAAGTTTGCACCATTATAACTCATTCATTACTTGGAGTTAAGAAGGCATTTTTATATCAAAATGTAGCTTGACATTTTCTCTTTTTAATGCATACCATGAAACTAATGTTGCTTTTCTAAAATATTTTTAACACATTTTAGAAGAAGTAAAATTTTCCAGAATTTTTGCAGACTCAAGTGAATTTTTTCGCGAGACATCGGTTATATCATTCGATACCTCCATCAAATAGCTGGGGACGATTTTTTATTTATTGTGAAATCGCTCTTCGTTATAGATAAATAAGCTGAAATGTGTGCGTAACCTGTATTTTGCCTACTTTTTCCAAATTTGTCAAGCGATTACTTTAGCTAGAAAGCAGCAATCGGGGCAACTAAAAAATCGTCCCTGGGTATATTTGTGCAGAACACATTTGTTCAGTAGCAGCCCTCCAGCTTGCATGGTGAATGCTCCACAATCTTTGGAAAAAAATTGGTCGTGTTTTTGCAGAAACTACATTTTCTATGATAGCAGCCTACAGGATTGCAGTTGGAAGACGATCATGCGTCGGATAATTTGTCCCTGTGAGACCTTCAGATCGACGCCCTTAGTTTGATTTTGCGGCTTGCGTAGTTCAAGAAATGTTGGATTATTTGATTTCTGCAAAAATGACGTTTTTTCTACGCCAAATCAAGAAAAACGGCTATATCTCATGGTAGAGAAAAGCTAGAAACTTGCTTTAAAAAGCAAAAATGTGAAGCTCAATGAGATCTTTCGAATGCATATAGTCATAACTGTATAGCAGCTGCCAAACGTTCAAAAATTGGGAAAAACCACTCTGACCGGAAATCTCGAATTTTTGAATCCGGATTGCGCGGAGGGTGTTAGAACGCTAAAAGAACTTATTTCGGAAAGTTTCATCAAATTTCGTCTTGATTTACGCCACCAAATAACAATATGTGCCCAAAAGGAATCACCACCTTAAAAGACTACCAAGAATTGCAAAAAGCGGTAATTTTGGTTGTCTTTTAAGCTTAACCTTTTACAGCAGCAAGCTACAACAAACTGCTTTACACCATTAATTAGAGCACATCCGGAGCATTCCAACGATGTAGAAATCATGCTCGAAAGTTATGTTGATCTCTTGCAAGAAGCCTTTGAAGTTGACCAACTTTTGTTTGGGGGGGATAAAGTTAAAGAGATCCTGATCCGCAGTTTCTGTTCCTATTAATTGACTGTGATTAAAATAATTTTCCGTCTGGTTTTATCTTCAATTTTTCTTGTTTCAGGTTTCACTAATTTCGACGTCGGATATCCATCAACGAAATCGTCAAAATCAGGGATTTGTACATTTCCAAATGCCAAATGTTAGACTCACTTGACTTCTGGACTAAACTAAATATATTCGCTTCGGTCTTATCGTATGCATTTGTGTCGAGTTTGAAATAATATTGTTGTGTAAAATGATTCGCCAACACTATATGCTAATTTGAGATATGTTAGTCGAATAAGATACTCGCTCGCTACTCGTACTCGATATGTTTGCTGTATCTAGAAATAATTGTAAGGACTTCCTACAACCGCTTAATCTAAAAATAATTGTAAGGACGCAACCACAACCGGTATATTTTATATTTTAAGCATTAATTATGATATAAATTTGATTATCTGTAAACATTCTCGTTGTGATTCCTTTTCTTTAACGCAAATTTGGAACTTTTCTATTCTTACGTATATATCCAGATTCAAATGTTTCATTCAATTGCCTACATTTGTCTCATTTAATTTTAATCATCTATTGCTTCTATGTTTTATTATTTATAGTGGTTATTAGTGCTGTGCAATCTGCTTTTGCAGTGGTGGTGATTTAATAAATAATCTTCCTGATTTTTGAACTAATCTCAGTCGACGAGACCATAGGAAGGGCCGAAGGGGAAGGGGCATGGAAAGAAGCTTATGCAAGTTGGTTCTGTCTTTGGCGATTAGGTTTTGTGGGACCATACATACCTAAGAAGAGTATTACAAGAAATTAAATTGCTGCTTTTGTACTAGTTTCATGAACATTAATGGTGGCCTATTTTCAGGAACAGAACCAGGAACTTGGGGCTATACATATTCTCAAAAACTGGAGCGGAGGTCTACTTTCAGGAACAAGAACATTCAGGATCATTTTTTACGTGATTAGTGCTGATGCTGAATATTTTTGCTGTCGCCACCTGGATGCACTCTTCTTAGTGTGATAATAAGCTTCCAGTTGATTAGGAAAGCTGTCTGACGAGGAGGGAGAATATTCTCGACCGACGGATGCGTTAGGTCAGTTTTTCAGCTTCACAAGGTCAAACTAAAATTCCTGAAAACTGAACCATGCGTTTGCTCAGAATGTGATCTAATCCAACATTACTGAAAACAACTGCCACTTCTGTCCCTGTTCCTGAGTAGAGCCCATTCTTGTTCCTGGAAATAGAGACCCCCGTTTCTGCTTTTGGACCTAAGCTCCTGCTCCAGTTCCAGAGAATAGGACCAAGTTCCTGTGTTTTCTTTAAAATAGACTCCTGTTCCTATTCCTGAAAGTAGGTCGCCATTCATGTTCCTTTAATTACAAACCATATTTCTGACCTTGTTACTGAAATTAGTGTCCCTTCCTGTTCCTGAAAGTAGACATTTGTTCTAAGAATAAGCTGTATTAGGTAAATGCAGGGAAATCTACTATACTAGTCTACATTACATGTTTCACTGTGCAGTTTGTCAGATAAGGGCAGGTGATTTCTGCGTTTTTACGCTGTTGTCGGTCGATGCTATAGTCTCGGTGCTTCGTGGGGGGGGGGGGGTGAGGGACCCCTCTGGGGGTGAGCTCCAGGTCTGGGGGGGAAGTCCCCCCAGCACATGTATGATCGGGACTACTGTCATAAAAGCATGAAGCTACATACGTAGTTAGAACAGAACCGCGATCTTATCTCGATTACCCCCCCACCACTCAAAATCCTTAAAACTTGACCAGATGAAATTTAATGTGAATATGTTTTCGACAACGCTGATTCCAAATATCGCAATATTTTTCGATTTCGCGAAATTTTAGTCTTCGATTTTGCTGAAAAGATGTATATAAGGGTTTTCGGGGTTGTAGAACGCAAATCTGAAGTCCTTTTTTCGATTCAGCTTTTCGTTAGCTCAAGCTTATACAGAGCTCACGAAAATAGAAAAACGTACTTCAGATTTGTGTTCTACAACCCCGAAAACCCTTATATACATCATTTCAGGAAAATCGAAGACTTAATTTTTTTCGGTTTCCCCTGGACCCCCTTAGAAATCGAAAAAATCGAAATTCGCGAAATCGAAAAATTTTGCGAATTTGGACTCAGCGTGGTCGAAAACAGACCCATACAAAATTTTAGCTCATTTGCTCAAGTTTCAAGGATTTTGAGTGTCGGGGGAGGGGGTAATCGAGATAAGACACGAAAAGACCGCAATTGCGCTGTCTGAGCAAAAACTGTTTGCATTTTCTTTAGACTTGCGTGCAAGCTTTCAAAGTCAAATTTGGAGAATACGGTACTTAAGCTTAACCTATCCAGCATATTTACTTTGGTGTAAAATGAAGTTTTAAGATTTTAAAACGTGATACACAATGTAAACAAGAAGAACTTTAGCTTTTGTGTATCTAAAGTAACTCTTATTATATTTCATGCAGCGAAGGACAAATAAATGCCAGAATAGTTCTACAAACTCCGAGTTAAGACCGACGCCAACTTTAGTGAGCCATGTCGTTAAATTTGTTCAAATCTATAGAAAACCTGCGTGCTTGAAACTTTCCATTTCAATAACAGAATCCTGGGGTATAATTGAGGAAACTGCATTGCCAAAGATCTCAAGAAAGGATTTCAAATTCAAAATATATAGTCGCAACAGAACTTGAGAGTTTGCACATTTCAAGGACAGTATATATTTTGAATTAAATCACTTCTAAGATTATATGAAATTACTGACGTAATTTAGAATCGAATTGGCGTCTCTGCTTTTACTTTTCAAAGAAATTCTTCTTTTGTTGCCGTCTTTCAAATGAGCACAAATATTCCCAGGACTTGAAAAACTAGATGGAGTTACGGTAGTTACTGTACGTGAAAGTCGTCCTCCTTTGAATATTCTTTTACTTTATGAAACTTATGTACCTTTGCAGGAAAATACTTTTGCGCTAGAAGCCATTAATTAGCGCTCAATTTTCGGGTTTGCTTCTTCGTTCTAATATTAGCACCAGCCACCAACCAATCACAATAAATAAAAACACAACTGTACATTAATAATCTAACATAGAGATCTGTTCTATAGCAGGGTTTTTTTTTGGTTTTCGGATTTGCGTCAACCTTGCGTCCAGCTAATTTTAAGTTGCGTCCCGTTAAGAAATTTTGCGTCCAGGTAAAATTATTGTTTTAGGGTGTTTTATATGCAAAAATTGCATTCTTTATAAAAATGACGATTATGTCTTTAGTGAAACATAATTTAAACGTTTAAAAAGTACTTAGAACGGTTATGCTGCTGAACAGTAATGCACGATTACAAAATATGTGAAGTACGCCTTATATACACCACGGGGGGTCTGGGGGGCGGAGCTCCCCAGAAGTTGAGAAAATTTTTTGCGATTACGGAAAAATCCGTAATGCAAATGTTCAAAACGATTTAATTGGCATCTTTGTATCTAACACATATCATGACCAATTTTCAATGTTATTGACACACATTATTTCGATGTTTTGATGTTATAGTTAAACCAAAATAAGAATTAGCTAAATAGCTATTAAATTAATCATTCAGATCAAAGGCAGTAATCTTGTTTCAAAAACTCTGAGAACTAATGAATTCCGAAAACATTATGGCAAACAAGCAGCGGGGGGTCTGGGGGGCGGAGCCCCCCAGAAGTTGGAGAAATTTTTTGAAATTACGGATAAATCCATAATGAAAATGATTAAAAAGATTAATTTGTCATCAGTTACATTTAACTAAAATACCACTAAAACTAAGATAAAATTACATTTGTAAATTATAGAATTTTGAGTTGTTTATAGAATTTATAGAATTTTGAGACGACAGTATCAATAAACAAAGAGCGTGTATTCGATCCGTAGTGCAGTATTAATCAAAGGCAAAAACAGTGAAGCATTAACGTTGGTTACGAATACGATTGATTAACCCTTTTAATGCCTGAATTTCTAAAGGACAAACGTTTTTAGATGACCAAAAACATTGGATACTCTACAAATTTGGTTGACTTTTGGTAATCAATGGATTAGCCCCCAGAAGCTGAAAATGTTTTTAAATCCAGGCAAGAACAAAATTTAGACTTTAAAAAGCTGTGCTAATGCAATTGTATGAACTTCATTACATTACATGATCCCAAAAATTTGGATATTCGGCTACGGCTACAAATTTTAATAATTCTGGGCTTTTGACCTGTTATGTATGGATGGATACAGGTAGATATCTAATAACTCAACAAGTACTGATACATTACAAAGCGTTGGCAGTCGATGGCTTCGTGGAAAACACCAGGGGGTTTGGGGGGCGAGCCCCCCAGAAACCGAGAAAATTTTTGGAAAATATGGAAAAATTGGTACTGGAAACATTTAAAGTTTTCACTCTTACAAAACTGAATTTTCTCCCGAAATAATGTTGCGTCTAGCTTGCGTCCCGTTAAAATTTCGTTGCGTCAAGATAGGAAACTTTGCGTCCAGACGCACTTCTGGACGCAAAAAAAAACCCTGTTCTATAGCTAGGAACACGTTTTAATGAGATTGTAAACGACAATTTTATCATCTTAGGGCTAGGGACCTAATTTATCAGTAGGCCCGGTTCGGAGGCAAGGGCCCGCTACTAGACCCGGAGTCTAATCAAAGCCCAGAACAAGGCAGGCAAGGTGGGCCCGGAGACCCTGCAGGCCCGGTGAGCCCGGCCTCTTAAACCGAGCCCTGTAGCGGGCCGGACTTTCAGCCAAATCCGGGCCGGGCCCAACACAAAAGTTTCCGGGCCCAGGCCTTAACTGGTCCAGCCCAGGACCAGGGCCCTAAGCCCGCTCCCGGGGACAACCCTATGCTTAAGGCCAAACGATTGAAGTAAACCTGGATATGGCATAAAATCCTTCTAAAATCTGCATCATCTCACAAAATCTGCCCTAAATTTTAGTAACATTTCAATTTCATCTGATAATTTTAGAAGAGATTTAAAACATGTAACGAATTGAAAAAAGTTGACGTACGTTGACGCTCCTTTACATTTACTTATTTTTTTACATTTTTTACATAACTAGTTTTATTTAAACATTATTTTATTGGCATTACAATGTTGTGTCAGCGAGGAACGGACGATAAAATGTCGAAAAACAGCTGAACGAACGATGGCAGTTCGAACAGCGAGCAACACTGTAGCTGAATACTAAACCAGTAGCTTACAACAATCTTTATATTAATTCATTAATCAATGACAACAGATCAAAATCTCAGGGGTTTTTGCAAAAGCTGCAGTTCTTGTTAATTTAAATTAATTTAATAAATAATGATTGGTAAGCTTCCGGTTTTGAATTATTTCTGATGAGAGTATGCATTGAATTCAGTTGCTATGTATTTGTTAAGTTATTCACAGTCTAGCAAGACACTTTCAAACCCAACGATGCGAAATCTTAATTAATTTCCTTCAATTATAGCATGGAGAAATTAATGAACTGTCTGCAAAGTTCTTCCAAACAGGCGGTCTTGTTGTTGTTGTTTTATTTCAACATGTGTGGTCTGCACTGCGGGTAGTAGGTTGCCAAAAGTAAAAAAGCTAAAAGTGTAAAATTAATGACGACAGACAGATTTTTAAAATGGATCAAAATGCAACAACTGCAGGTACTTCTAAAACATGTGCAGGCATTTTTGAACGTCGCCGTAAACTTATCCTGGCCACACAAGATGTTTTTTGAAACTTCAAAAATTGTCAAAAACACCTTTCAGGTTTTTTGGTGACAGTTTTTCCCTGCCAACGGTTGCATTAATCAAGTTCCGAATGTGACAGAATTGTGTCGAAAGTGGCGCTACAGTTTTTAGGGGAAATTAAAAAACAAAATGATGTGAAATGGCCAAGATGTTTTCAAGAGAACCTTTCTAAAATTGAAGTCTAAAACAAAAAATAAACGATGCAGTCTGAAAGATCACGTTAATCAGTGCGGAGTGATCAAACAATCGATCAATCAATCAAGTCTATATGGACTGACAGGAATTTTTATTATTTTAGATCGCTGGCATAGTGCCAATAAACAAGTTTTCTTAACTTCAACATTAGCCGATTTTGCAACGGTAACGTATCGAGTTTCTTCCTCTGCTATACACAGCATTGCGGTGGGCCGTGCAAGCGTTTTATAAAATCGTTGGTCCACAGCCGACACGCATATAGTTCAACCTAAGCGGCCATCCCCCGCAATCCAGCAGAACTATATAAATAATGTAATCATGTAAGTATAAAAAATACAAACATATACTGATGAAACTATATATGAAAGGGGTTTTATTCTTTGTAAAGTTGGTCGGCCACTCGTTAAACACTTACTGTAACAAACAAGAGATGTTGAAGCAGTAATCGCGAACAGAAAATAGTTTCTAAATCGATCTGGAGTTTGGTTGGTGGTGTAAACTTCTTCTTCTTGGTCTTAAGAAAAATGAACTTAGAGCACTTCCCGCATAGTCGACGGAAAGTTACAAGAGCCTATTGGCAAGACGACGGAGGAAAACAATAGGAGGTTGCTGGACAGCATCGGAGAAAGCTTTAATTTGTTTCAACATTTTGTACGTCGGTTTTTCTACAGTCAGTATATGCATATATATGTATATAACTTCCTAGTGATTGTTCATTTCCCAATATTTAGGTTTCTGCCGCATTTTCTTTAATCTGGTCCAGATGAGAAATAGTTCGACGACGCTGATCACTGACATCCCCAATGAGGCGTTTAAGGTGGATCCAAGTTTGCTGAGGAGGACCGAAATCTACAAATATAGCAAATAGATCACACAGTGATCAATTTTACTGGACGGTTTTGTACTATTATTAAATGAAGTATTAAAATAATGTTAATCCACTCCACAAGATAAACAGAAATGGTATTATTTGGACATATTCAAGGACATTTCATTCAACGTACGGGCTCTTTTGGCTGCTCTGCATAGTAAACTGTCTTCATTGACTGATACCAAATTTCAACAAATGCATAATTTTGCCTAAACAACAGTTGCGTGTTAAGTTTTTATTAGTTACCTATTATTTAGTAGTTACCACTATTATTATTATTATTACCTCATACCGCTTTATCTACATTTAGTAAAACTTGAGCGGCATTTGAATTCAAAATTAGTTTGTTCTTAGGCACCACACCAGAAATAGACTTCAAATTAAGGGGGGGGGCTACGAACGGGTTGGCACGACATCGTCGGAGAGACCTACTTTTCCCCCAACGTTAGCCAACATATCAAATTAAAAAAGTTTAGGGTGGGCAACAATATATCTCATATACACCGTTTTTGGCAGGACGCCAAAGTACAAATTTTAGTTCGAAAAATGGGATTTTTCAAAAAGGGGTTTTCAGCTCTGGTGGATTAACGGTTTGACCAATTCTGAAACTTTCAGCCATAAATGTTAACTGTTACTAGTGCTAAATATTAAAAGTATTCCGGCTTTCGAGCGTTGCTTCGTTCTTCAGCTATAACAGCTCAAAGTTTGAAATTTGGCAAAAAGTTGCAGTGTGACCGTGCGCCGTTTTCGATCTAATAAAATTGACAGCCCCTAGCCTACCCCAGCTTTTTACCAAATATTAGGCTCTAATAGGGGCAAACTGTCTGTGAGTTTCAAGGGTTTTGGTTTTCTGGTTAGTGTGCTAGCAAACTTTTTGTTAAGAAATAACCCTTATTTTTAGGCCTGAAAAGCTGGCTAAGCGCAGTAAAAATGGGGTCAAAAAATTTTTTGTCACCGATTTTGCCGAAAAGGTGCTTATAGGGGTTATTTGACCTGCTGAATCCGAATATGAAATCCGTTTTTCGATATGACGCTTCCTTCGTTCAGTATGCGCTTACAACTGTCTTAGAGCTTTTTGGAGCGATCGCCATCCATACTTTGAGAAATCAATCTAGCATTTCTAAACATTGGAGCGAGGTTTAGTGACATAGCTTTCGGCACATCTTGGTGCACTCACTGGCCTGTAATGTGCAAAGTTTCAGCCGATTCTGCCACAGTACTTTGGAGTGATTGGCTCACATCTTCGAAATGGCATCAAATAACAGCGACAATATCGATAATATAATCCAGCACTGCGAACGCAGGGATTAACGAAATCACGTCATTTATACCAAAGTTAAGACAGATACTTGGAGTATTAATTGCAGCAAAGTTTGGCTCATTTGGTAAACCACAGCTCATTAGAAGTTAGTTAACCTCCACCCGTATAGACCTACAACACCCAATCTTCGCACTTTGATCGTATCGCACAGAAAAGTAGGCAATGGTCTAGAGATTATTTCACAAGATATCAAAGCACTATATGTCAGAACTAATTCCTGAAAATTTTGGTACCGTGTCTTGCCCATAGCGATCAGGGCGTGGCGAAGTTTGTGTACGTGTCATGTCGAGCTTTTGACCGATAACACCAACTTCTGATGGCTCCACAGGACGCCACGCGGCATGGAATTCTTTCAAACTTTAAACTATTTTACACTAAACCTAATACTATTATGTGGCAAAAGACTAGCTAGCTTTTCCAACATCGAACTTTTAATGAAATTCGTAGCCCCCCCCCCCCTTAAAATAACAAGGAAGTCCGATGTTGTCATTGGGGGGGGGGGGGTCGAGTGCAATATGCTAAATACATATGTAATGCCCCAACGAAACAAATTTGGCGCCGTTCTTAAAAAAATTTTCTTGCTGCAAACTGTCCAACTAAACCTGCGCAGAAGTGACAGGCCTTCAGAGACTCTCATATGTAAGTTACAATCTAGTTCTTGTTTCTGCCATTTCTGCCGTTTCAGCATGTTCCACAAAACCTCAATTATGCAGCATTCTTATTACAGGTTTCATTACTTTCTTCAGCGGTGAAGAGTATTGTTTCGTCGAGGATTACATAAGAGAGAAACCAGCGGACGTTTAGGATATTGCTTAACCGAGAAATTGTAGTCTAAGCGCATAATGCATGAATGAGAATTCGGAAATTGAAAATCTTTGAAAAATTAACCTTTTCATTATATAATTTAATAATCCACATAACAATTATGTATGCATTCAGTACGCTTATTCATTTTGATCTCATTTCTGGTCAGTGCGGAGATATCCTATTTATCTGACTCAATTATATCTATTCTATTCTATCTGGGGAAATTGCAAATTCACTTCTTACGGAACTAAAAACAGAACTGAGCTACGTTAGTTCTGAAGAAGTTAAGACAGCCATGGCCAGTTTTCTCAAACACTAAATCCAAAAGGCCATACTTTGATTAGAAATGCACCGGGATCACCACTGTACCGGAGGGGGGGGGGGCAGGGCTGGGGTTTTTAAAGATATATTAAAATTTGAATCTAAAGATGAAGACGATCTAGAGTTTTTGGCTCGGCTTGCAAGAAAATGGGTTCGGATCTGCTCGGCTCCTCGGCTGGGCTCGAGCTCGGCTACCCATTCTCATCTCTAAATAGTAAAATATACAGAAACTTTTGAAAACTGTTTTTAGAAACGCAGATTTTGCAATTGTTTTAGTAAAAGATACACGTTTAGGTTTCATTCTTTTGACTCAAATCTGCGCAAAACCTACGAGCACCGAAATGTAGTTTAGACTTTCAAATTTCCTAAAAAATGTATAAAACAATATTTGCTAATATTCGGGACTGGGGCGGGGGCGGAGTCTAATCTTAATGTTTATCTTAAACATCCATTTTTGGAGAACTAGGCTGTGTATGTTATACCTTATTCTTAATCTACATCTTTCAGATCTATTATGACAGTATTCGGTGATGTCCATAATTTCTGTTGGTATCTAAAATTTAAGCACGTTTTCTACCACTTTTTAGGGCATAACATTCGTTAGTTAAGTTTTTGCTTATATCTACTTAAGTTCACAACTAATAATATACTGCAACTTTCCAATCCAATCTTTTAATAATTTTCGAAAACTGAGCATCTATGTACTTATCTAATTCATCAAGGTTTGCTTACATCGTAATGCTTTGCAGGCCAGACTGCCATTGTGGCCACTGACTGAAAGATTTCTTCTCTGAAAAATAATAGCAGCTTAAGGATACCGCTTTTACAATTTACCTAATGAGTAATGAAATGTATGAAGCTTTGAGCAATTCTTTGCAAAATTTTAGCTCTTCCTACCTGCACGGTTGGATGCAATTTGTTCGATTTGGCATATAACTGAGACCGGCTTCAGCGAGGCACAGTACTACAACAAATAGTCAAACAGTTAATTTCGAAAGAAGATTTTGAGATGCTACCACAAGCTACTGATTTGTACCGGCTTTGTCCAAACAGGTTGACCAGCTGCGGTTTGACCCACGTCTCTAGGGGCCGATGTTATAAAGCGAATTAACCCGATTAAATCGCTAACCCGGGTTAGAAAACTGGTTATCAACCCTAACCCAATGTTATAAAAAGGGGGTCAGCAAAACCGGGTTTCGCTAATGGGGTTAGGATTAGGTTTATGGTTAACCCCAAAAATAACCGGGTTAAATCCTTGCTAGCTGATAGCTGATTGCATGAGCTAATTGGGGCTAAAATCGGGTTTAACTCATAGGATAACCGGGTTAACTTAACCAAACCCGAAAACTGCTTTATAATACAGGGTTAACCCTAAGGGTTAACCTAACCCAAACATTTCGGGGTAAACCCCAAAATGGACTTAACCCGGGTTAGCCTTAACCCCATTTTTATAACATCGGCCCCAGGGGCCGATGTTATAAAGCGATTTAACCCGGTTAAATCGCTAACCCGGGTTAGAAACCGGGTTATCAACCCTAACGCAATGTTATAAAAATGGGGTTAGCAAAACCCGGGTTTCGCTAATTGGGTTAGGGTTAGGTTTAGGGTTAACCCTTAACCCAATGTTATAACCAAACCTGGGTTTGAAACCCGGGTTAAAATTGGGGTTAAATCCAGCAAATCTCAACCCTCCTCAGTGAGGAGGGTTAGCAGTTAACCCGGATGAGATTGGATAAAAAAACTAATTTAAAAATTTTTGAAAATTAAGTGGAATACATTTTTCATATTGCTTTTCTTCGTGGTGGCATTTTCTGAACTTCATTTTCACTTCAAATTTATCATTTCTAGCTTTCATGAAAAGGGTTAAAAATGAAGATTGGGGTTAAAAATGGGGTTAACCCCAAAAATAACCGGGTTAAATCCTTGCTGGCTGAGTTAGCTGATTGCATGAACTAATTGGGGTAAAAATCGGGGTTAACTCATAGGATAACCGGGTTAATTTAACCTAACCCGAAAAATGTTTTATAATACAGGGTTACCCCAAAGGGTTAACCTAACCCCAAAATTTCGGGGTTAACCCCAAAATGGACTTAACCCGGGTTAGCCTTAACCCCATTTTTATAACATCGGCCCCAGGGGTTAATGTTATCAACGCCTAAACCCGGGTTAAATCGTTAACCCGGGTTAACAACTTGACTATCTTTAACACATAAACTTAACCCGGGTTATTGACGTAACTCGGGTTTAGACGTTCGTAACATTGACCCCAGGGGCCGATGTTATAAAGCTAAGTAACCCGGTTAAATCGCTAACCCGGGTTAGAAACCGGGTTATCAACCCTAACCCAATGTTATAAAAGTGGGATTAGCAACAACCGGGTTTAGGTAATGGGGTTAGGGTTAGGTTTGGGTTAACCCGCAAAATAACCGGGTTAAGTCCTTGCTAGTTGATAGCTGATTGCATGAGCTAATTGGGGTTAAAATCGGGGTTAACTCATAGGATAACCGGGTTACTTAACCTAACCCGAAAAAATGCTTTATAATACAGGGTTAACCCCAAGGGTTAACTTAACCTAAACATTACGGGGTTAACCCCAAAATGGACTTTACCCGGGTTAGCCTCAACCCCATTTTTATAACATCGGCCCCAGGAATTCATTTCAAATGTTACGCTATATTAAGAAGTTGCTTCTTGCTAGGTAAAATTTTGTCAAAATAAAAGTCTAACTTTCAGATGAGTTTCGGCACCAGACATCACCAGATGTCACAGGATATTGCGGATGTCCACAACCGCACAGGGATACATAGTATGACTGGGTGTTCATATTTTCGCAGCTCTAAATAAATAATGAATAGGCTCGCTAATATATCGTCCTAACGGTAGAATGACGAAATGGTAATTAAAAAAGGATTTTCTCACAACATATTTGCATATTTTCACATAATCGTTCAGTCAGGTTAGCTTAGCTTACTTCTATGGTGTAGAGTCCTGGAAAATTTTGTCGTTCATTATTGGAACTTTCGTCTATACAGGATCCATATGAGCCACCAAGGTTGGTTTGAACAATCTATTGCAAATAAAATTTTCTCCATCGGTATATATATAATGCCTGAAGGCTGACTGGGACTCAAAACTCCCTCAGAAAAACAATATGGGCATTCCTGGCGGAAGCAATATTGTTTTAATGTAGCTCTAACCTAAAATTAGCCCCAATTTTCGCAAGCCTTCAATGAAAAACGGCAAAAAAAGTAGTAGATTTTTGGGGGTACGGCGACAGCTAGCTATGCTAGCGAAGTAGTGTGCTGTTAATTGCACTATGATTTTGTTTTAGGTATTAACCAGGAATTTTTACATAATATTTCATAAGGTTTTGTTATTATTGCATAATACTCCATAAGATTTCGTTATTAATGCCTAATACTTCATAAAATTCCACCTAATATTTCATAAGATTTTGCCATTATTACGCAATATTTCCTAAGTTTCAGTGTTGATTGCATAATGTTCCTTAAATATTTCCAAAAATTTAGTAATAATTGCGTAACCTTGTCCTCACCACCTCCACAAATACTCCACTCAGCTCCTCAATTCCACCACCTACCTCCTGAAATGTACCACCTCCCTCCTCAATTCCGCCACCCACCTCCTCAATTCCGCCACCAATCTCCTCAATTCCGCCACCTCCCTCCTGAAATGTACCACCTCCCTCCTCAATTCCGCCACCCACCTCCTCAATTCCACCACCAATCTCCTCAATTCCGCCACCAATCTCCTCAATTCCGCCACCCACTTCCTCAATTCCGCCATCTCCCTCCTGAAATTTGCCACCTCCCTCCTCAAATGTGCCACCTCCCTCCTCAATTCCGCCACCAATCTCCTCAATTCCGCCACCCGCTTCCTCAATTCCGCCACCTCCCTCCTGAAATGTACCACCTCCCTCCTAAATTCCGCCACCCACCTCCTCAATTCCACCACCAATCTCCTCAATTCCGCCACCAATCTCCTCAATTCCGCCACCCACTTCCTCAATTCCGCCATCTCCCTCCTGAAATTTACCACCTCCCTCCTCAATTCCGCCACCCACCTCGTCAATTCCGCCACCAATCTCCTCAATTCCGCCACCTACCTCCTCAATTCCGCCACCAATCTCCTCAATTCCGCCACCTACCTCCTCAATTCCGCCACCCGCCTCCTCAATTCCGCCACCTACTTCCTCAGATCCACCACCTATTTCCTGGTATATGTTTAATTGTGTCATTCTATTTCTTAGTCAGACGCTTTTACGCAATCGGAATCGTGAACGGAAACACCTATTAGGTAACCGGAATTGACAATTATTTAACCTGAAATGAATGTTACATAACCGAAAGTGGCTATTACTTACCCGGAAACACTTCTGGAAATCTATTACCTAACCGGAAGTACGTATCTAAGTCGATAAAACCATTTAAAATTTAAATTCA
>JASAND010011093.1:0-14892 GCA_030248195.1 Trissonchulus latispiculum
TAATCTTCATTGACAATCACATTTAATCCATTTTCGCGAAGGATGTTTTCGGGTAATATGTAATGCTGTCGTAAGAATAAGGAGGTACTTTATTAATGTACCCTATTTCCTTTAATATTTGATGTACATAAAAGTCCTTGCAAATTATGCTAAAGTTTTGGGAAGCTTTGCCAATAACTGTTATAACAAAGCGCTTCCTTAAGGTATTTAAATATTCCTGTGCTATCTCAGATAACTTTTCGGATAGATATAATTTTGAGTTTCTGTTTTTATTGACAGATTGTAAAATGTTTTGCTTGCATGCAATGCATTATCACTTTCCTTTTCATTCTAAGTAATCCAGTTTATTTCCTCGAAATTTCGTTATATACTTATCAATACAATTAGATAGGCCAACTTTAATTGATTATATACACCTTTTAGCATCAATTGACTTTTTAAGTCTATATTATTATATAGTCTATATTATTATATATCCAGTAATTAATGCTTATGGTGTGTATCCCTAAACTTAGACGTCCTACAGTTACAGGCTACGGAGCCTGCAGCATTCCGTCTATAGTAAAAATAAACGAAGAAATTGGCTTATCATATGAATAAATCAACATTGGCGTTGAGTAATCAAAATCTGGTGCGTTATTTAAATTTTTCCAATCTGTGGAGTATTTTTTGAAAATATTTTGAAAATTTAGAATATCCATGAGAATGTTATTAAAATGGAAATTTTTTTGCCTCAGTTTTTTCACAGTAAAAATTTGTTTTTTATTGTTTCCGAGCTTGGCTTTAACTATATCTCGTAACAGCTCCGTTATGTACGTTTCTTTACAATCCAAAAGATGATAGTACATCATCTTAATAACATGTTTAGGTTTTGTGAAGATAAGAGAAATGATTTTAGATCGAAAGGTTGTCATTTCATTTTGATTTAAAACGATTGTATCATCTACAAATGGTATTACTTCACACATACTCCATTTTTGCAAAGTACTAGAAGGTCGTTTTTTACCTCTACCCTAATACCTCATATTACTTCTTAGAGCGAGTGTGGAAATTTGCATCTTGCAATTCTCCTTTTAACATTGCTTTTCTAAAATATTTTTAACACATTTTAGAAGAAGTATAATTTTCCAGAATTTTTGCAGACTCAAGTAAATTTTTTCGCGAGACATCGGTTATATCATTCGATTCCTCCATCAAATAGCTGGGGACGATTTTTTATTTATTGTGAAATCGCTCTTCGTTATAGAGAAATAACCTGAAATGTGTGCGTAACCTGTATTTTGCCTACTTTTTCCAAATTTGTCAAGCGATTACTTTAGCTAGAAAGCAGCAATCGGGGCAACTAAAAAATCGTCCCTTGGTATATTTGTGCAGAACACATTTGTTCAGTAGCAGCCCTCCAGCGTGCATGGCGAATGCTCCACAATCTTTGGAAAAAATTGGTAGTGTTTTTGCAAAAACTACATTTTTACGATAGCAGCCTACAGGATAGCAGTTGGAAGGCGATCATGCGTCGGATAATTTGTCCGTGTGAGACCTTCAGATCGACGCCCTTAGTTTGATTGTACGGCTTGCGTAGTTCAAGAAATGTTGGATTATTTGATTTCTGCAATATGACAGGTTTTCGACGCCAAAACAAGAAAATCGGCTATATCTCACGATAGAGAAAAGTTAGACAGTTGCTTTAAAAAGCAAAAATGTGAAGCTCAATGAGATAAAAGGTAAAAGGTAAAGCTGACCCCTGGAAAATATCTCCATCCCTGCTTCAGGGACAAGGGGTGCCGGTGCTCATCCCCGGATACACAGCCGTAGAGCCAGGAGTGTCACCTCAAATGATGACTACATCCGTGGAAGGGGGGCCGGCCCTTCAAGGCGTTAAGCCCTACTCCTGTTACCTTCCCACAATAGTGGTACCCATTTACCGGCCAATTAAGGATGGATAGCTGGGTTGGCTAGAGCTCACGGCGAACCGATATGTGCTTAGTCCCTTGCTCAAGGGGATTTGTGAAAGCTTTGTGGCAGCGGGGATTCGAACCTCGGACTATCGGATCCGAAGTCGAACGCCTTAACCACTCGGCCGGCACGGCACGAGATGAGATTAATGAGATCTTTCGAATGAATATAGTCATAACTGTATAGCAAGTGCCAAACGTTCAGAAATGGGGAAAAACCACTCTGACCGGAAATCTCGAATTTTGGAATCGGGATTGCTCGGAGGGTGTTAGAACGCTAAAAGAGCGCATTTCGGAAAGTTTCGTCAAATTCCATCTTGATTTACGCTGCCAACCAACAATATGTGCCCAAAAGGAATCACCACCTTAACTAAAGTCTGACCAAAAAATGTAGGGAGCGAAATTGTTTTGTTTATACTGAACTACCGGTACATTTTTGCTGCAGCAATGTATATATTTTCTGAACCGTCATAACATGAACTTTCTTTTGGTTGAAAAAAATTTAAAAAATTAAACTTCATCAAAGAAGCCGATTTTTTAAGTTTTGAAAGATCAGTAGAAACCAGGACCTAGCCGTTCGGTGGAAAATTAGCCCATGTCCCAGACATATTGAATCCCGAATATCAGCTGATTTCGTCAAAAATTGCGATAGTTATTCAATTTTTTCGATTTTCAAAATCCTTTGATCTTTGCCGCTTTTCCAACCTTGACTGGCCATTACTCGCGACTCACTCAATGCAAAAATTTTTAAATTGGATTTTCAGGACCGCTTACGTGTCAGCTTTCATGTGATATATATGTGGTTTTTCAAAATTTGAAAATCGATTTTTTCGAAAAATACCACTTTTTGACCCAAACTTTCGACAATGTGAATCCAGCAAAAGTGGGTAAAAATAGCATTATCATAAAGTTTAATCTGAGCTGAATCCAACGATTTAAAGTTTTTGTGGCTACGGCTTAAATTGCCCCAGCAACGAATTTTTAAACAATTTCCTATTTCAGCTGATTTCTGACAAGTTGTGCTATATTGTGCATTGATTTGCCGCAAATAGTGTAAACTAGCCAAAAACCGCCTAAAGGCCAGTTCACACTAGGCAACTTTGGGGCAACTTAGTTGAAGCAACTTGGTTGCTTCAACCAAGTTGCTCCAAAGTTGCCCAATGTGAATGTAGCGGCAACTGAAAAAAAGTTGCCGCAACCAAGTTGCCGCAATCGCGCTTGGGGCGATTTCTAGCGGCAACTAACACGTTGGTTGGTCGATTCAAATCATAAAAATGGGCGCGCTAGAATTCTTGCGTTTGATTGGTTGTTGCTTCAACTAGTTGAACCAACTGTTTGTGTAAGTTGCTGCAACTTTTTCGTGCGGCAACTGAAGTTGCGGCAACGAAGTTGCTCCAAAGTTGCCTAGTGTGAACTGGGCTTAAAAAGCGAAATTGTTTAAAAATTCGTTGCGGATGCAATATAAGTCGTAGCCACGAAAAGTTTATATCGTTGCATTCAGCTCAGATTAAACTTTATGATAATATTATTTTACCCACTTTTGCTGGATTTGCATTGTCGAAATTTTGGGTCAAAAAGTGGTATTTTTCGAAAAAATCGATTTTCAAATTTTGAAAAACTACATATATCACATGAAAGCTGACACGTAAGCGGTCCTCAAAATCCAATTAAAAAATTTTTGCATTGAGTAAGTCGCGAATAATAGCCCGTCAAATTTGGAAAAGCGGCAAAGATCAAAGGATTTTGAAAATCGAAAAAATTGAATAACTATCGCAATTTTTGACGAAATCAGCTAGTATTCGGGATTCAATATGTTTGGGACATGGGCTAATCCTGGCTTCCACTGATCTTTCAAAACTTAAAAAATCGGCTTCTTTTGAGGAATTTTAATTTTTTAAAAAATTTTTTCAACCAAAAGAAAGTTCTTGCCATGACAGTTCAGAAAATATATACATTGCTGCAGCAAAAATGTACCGTTAGTTCAGTATAAACAAAACAATTTCGCTCCCTACATTTTTTGGTCAGACTTTAGCACCTTTCTAATTGAGTTCAGATAAGCAGTCATAGCAGCTTATCAAGTCATAGCAGTCTATCAAGAATAATCTGAGGTTTATTTTCATGAGAACTTCTGGTGGCTGCAGACTTTTGGCATAATGCATAATATTATGGACATAACTCGCCGAAGGGAAAGCTAAAATGGTATGTTTAAGCAAAGATTTACTTTTTAGATAGCGGCATTCCAAAATTTTGTCCATGGACAATTGTGACGAGCCGCGGAGGACAATTTGATTCAAAAATCCCAATACTTTTTATCTAAATTTATCATCTTGGACATTACCCGTAGGCATATTATCATCGTTTATAGTCCCATTACCAGAACCACCAGGCGGGGAGGGACCGGAATCGGAAAATATGCAATTTCATCGAATTTCACCTCAATTCCTAGTTCATTCTGTAATTTCAGCCCAAATGTAATTACCACGGCACTACATACGCACGGTCAGTTTCAGTATTTCTTAGCTAATGAAAAGCTTTTTTGAGTAAGATTTCTTACTCAATTTTGTTTTTTGTCATAAAAACTAAAATCATTTTTCAGTTGTCATACGCTATGATGATGGTCATACATGACAATGACACATACGTAAGATACATATACACAACCTACTCATTTTAGTGTCATACTCATAAGCTCTGAGTTTCACCGGAATTTTTGGCTGTGGGAGGAGCATAAGTTTCACGTTCACCAGAAGGTGACTGTGGGGTGAGGTACTGAGTACTGACTCCATAGTTTCCTTTGGGGGGGGGGGGGGGGGGGTACTGAGTACTGACTCCATAGTTTCGTGTGGGGGGGGGGGGGGGGGTGCCCCCCGCCCCCAAAAATTTTGAGCCAATTTACCCCCTCCGAGATTTTTTTACTTACCCTCCCCCAACCTTCGACTACCCCACCCCCCGGACCCGGACGGACCCTCCCCAGTGATTTTTGGACCCAAAAAGTTAGCTAAATTTGGCTGAAATAATAGTCATTTTTTGAAAAACTTTTCTCAAATTTTGGCTTTGAATCCATAGTTTCCTTTCTGGGGGGGTGGGGGGGGGGGGGGTATCCCCCCCCCCAAAAAATTTTGACCAATTTCCCCCCCCCCAGATTTTTTGACTTACCCTCCCCCAACTTTTGGCTACCCTCCCCGACCGAACCCCCCCAACAATTTTTGGACCCAAAAAGTTAGCTAAATTTGGTCGAAAAATGATCATTTTTTGAAAAAGTTTTCTAAAATTTTGACCTAAAATCGCTTTAAAACGGTGCAAAAACACCTAAAACGTTAAAAACAAGCCTTATTTTGATGAAAAAAGGGCTAAATTACAGAAAATTTTGCATTTTTTGGCCATTTTTCGAAATTTCTGAGGTCCGAATTCTGGGGGGGGGGGGGGGGGCGGGGGGGGGGGGGGGTACCCCCCATCACATTTCGGAGGTCGGCCAAGATTTACCCCCCCCCGAGACCCAAAGTTCCAGGGAAACTATGTTTGAATCGCTTAAAAATGGTGTAAAAACGCCTAAAACATTAAAAACAAGCCTTATTTTGAACAAAGGGTAAAAACTAAACACATTTTCCATTTTTTGGCCATTTTTGGAAATTTCTGAGGTCCAAATTCTGGGGGGGGTTCGGGGGGGGGGGTACCCCCATCACATTTCGGGGGTCGACCACCAAAGTTCCAAGATTTACCCCGCTCCCGAAACCCAAAGTTCCACGGAAACTATGACTGACTCCCACCAAAATTTTTGAGCAACTTTACCCCTCCCAGATTTTCTGGCTTTCCTTCCCCCCACTTTTGGTTATCCTCCCGAACACCCCTCCAGAAGTTTTTGGGCCAAAAAGTTAGCTATATTTTGCACAAAAATGTTTTGAAAAATGTCTTTTTGAAAAATTTTTCTCAAATTTGGGACTTGAAAAGGCTTTAAAACCTTGACAAAAACGATAAAAACAAACCCTGTTTTAACGAAAAAGGCATTCAAATGCAGAAAATTTGGTATTTCTAAGCTATTTTTGGATTTTCTGAGGTCCGAATATTGGGAGAGAAATTCGGTAGCATATATATATTCCCATCACATTCCTCCGTGGGTCGACCACTAAATTTCCCAAATTTGCCCCCAACCAAAATTTCCGGTGAAACTATCTATATATATATGCTGCGAAGGGCATACAGATTGTAGGGGTAGACTTTAGAGGGGACGGGACGGCCAGTGGCGGATCCAGGGGGAGGGCCCCAGGGCCCGGGGCCTCCCTTTGCGATTTGGGCCCCTCTCAACTTGAGGGCCCCCATCCGAAGTTTGTCTTTACTGTAAGCTTTTCCAGGTTTTTACACAATATCCAGTACTGGGATTATGAAGTTGGCGATACAAGTAGTGATGATAAATATGTAGTTTTTTCGTCAACTTTTCGCGCCTTCCATCGTAGATTGTGAAATTTCAATGCATTCGCAATTAGAGATGCACCGGGGCCGCCACTACCGGGGCCGGGGCCAGCGCCAGCTCTCGGCCCCGGTCAGGACCGGGGCCGGGGCCAAATCGCGGCCCCGGGGCCGGGGCCTTAAAGACAGAAAGTAGCTCAAATTTTTAAAAATTTTAACAGGTCACGAAAATCTAGTACAATCGCTATATTAATGTAGTTTTCGTTGAGCCAAGTGACTATCTCCTTGTTTTTATTCATTTTTGCCGTCAAAAGTTGCAAAATTCTAGTAAAAAGACAAGTTAAAACATCTACAAAGTTAGCTGAGTTCAGGCCCCGGTTGAAGCCGGGGCCTGACCACCGGGGCCGGGGCCGGGGCCTGACTACCGGGGCCGGAGCCGGGGCCTGGCCTCGGTGCCGGGGCCAGGCCAGGCCCCGGTGCATCCCTATTAGCAATATATATTGTATAAGTTCACATAGAATGCTGCCTAGGGAAACCATGGGAAAATTTAACCTCTCAACTTTAAACGCTCATAACTTGCTAACGACGTAACGTATTGCGTTAAGATTAGTATATTCTGAATCAAAAAAGTCTCCTCTAGCTTTTAAGTACTTTTCGCGTGGAGATGAGGCCGTAACACGCGTTGTCGTTTCGTCGTTTGGCACATTTGACAAAATTCCTTTCGCCAAAACAGCTTTAAACTGCGCAAACTGAAGAATTAATCTGAATGTTATATACATATTGCCAAGACTAGGCAAACTGAATTGGTTCCATTGATCTCAACATTCTTAGAACGTTGAATTGGTTTCAATCAGGCATCACAACTTAGAACTATCTCTGCACACCTTCGAAAAACGTTTAAGATCTCAGGGTTAGTATACCTATATTCATAATTCTGGCGTTATCTTGAACTCTTTTGAGCTGGGGCCCCTCCCTTTACAAAATCCTGGATCCGCCATTGGGGACGGGGGTGGTGGTGTTGTCTGTTACTCCCACAGTTTTCTCAGAAGTGGCACTTTAGGTAGGTGAATTTGGGCGGTTGGGCAATTGTAGCACACGAAGCCCAATTTTAGAAAACAATTAGAAAAAAGTTTCTAATTTTTTCCAAAAACTTTCAAGCAGTTAACTGAACATTTTTCTAATTGTTCTCTAAAAATATCTATTTGTTTTCTAATTAATTTCTGTTAAATGGTTTCTGCCTGAGGCCCACTTTCTAATTGTTTTCTAATTAATTTCTTAGCGTTTTCTAGCAAGTTTCTTATATAATGTTTTCTCAATGTTTTCCCTAAAAAAAGGACATTTTCCATATTATTTCTAATTAATATCTATATATTTGTTTTCTAAACTACTTCTATTATTTTCTCAATGTTTTCTGATTTTTTCTAAATTTTCCTTTACTTTTCCAGGTCTTAAACACATATATACCCTCGGCTTAAACTATGTACGTAGTATATATATACCAGGGTATTTTTTACAGGGGGGGGGCGCGGGCCCCCCCCCGAAATTGACCTCCCCCCCCCCGAAACAGGTCGCCCCCCCCCGAAATCGCCCCCCCCCGGAATTTTGGGCTTCCCCCTTAATGAGGTCTACATTTTCCCTACCTGCCTAGAAGTTTACGTTCAAAAAATTCAAAATTATTTATTGTAGTAAAGCACTCACATAAAAATTTTTAAGCAGTTCTATCTTAATATTTCTTCTTAATCGCAGGAGTCTTCTTCGCAGGAGTCTTCTTTGATCCGTTGAGTCAAGATTGATAGGTATGCCTGAAAATAAACGAAATAGTCATGCTTTTACTGATAAAAACTTTTTCACTTTAAACTTAGACGGTCGTCTTCATAACTCAAACTCCAGAGAAAACCTGTTCAAAATTCTAACCCAAAGTTGCTTCAAAATTCAAATTAAAAATGTCACACAAAGCATTGTACGTATTTGATGAAAATTAAACGCAATTATTGTTTACGTACGCAGAAATTAAACTTCTTTGATGATTCCTGATGATCAGTTATGCCATGATTTAGAATATACATACCTAAAAATATAGACGATATTAAGATTTTGCTGAATGTAAACGTTTTCATTTCAGTTTCTTCAAAATTCCATCTGGAAAGAAAACTACTTCAAAATAAATTGCTTCAAATTACTTCAAACTCAGAACTTCAAAAACGCTTCAATATTAAAATCTAAAAAGTCAGATAAACCATATATATATATACGTATGTTTGCTGAAAATTATGGGGAAGTCTTACGTATAATATTTAAATTTTTAACAGGTTGCATTCGTATATACGTATTTACATATTGTTGTTTAGGTTATTGTTAGATTGTTAGAACTTAGCAGCTAAATCTAGTAAAATGTTAAAATGGCAAAACGAAACATAAACTGCTGGTTAAGTAGACAGGCAGACAGACAGTTAGGATTGTTAGTTAGATACGTAGTTAGATTAGTTAGTTTAACGTATATGTTTTCTTCAGTACATACCACAGTGATTAATCGATGGAACGAAGTATTATGCTTATGTACACAGTCTCATATTATACATTTATGTACAAGATTTCAGGCAGTCATGGGTAGCACCAGAAACAGCAGACAGTATCAATACTGTCCGCTGCCCCCCGGTTGAGAGGACGTGGTGCCCTCGTCCTCGGGATCACTGTCAGCAGCAGCGCCCACAGCTTCAGCAAACCCTTCGACCTCCGCTTCTGAAAAGCCCAAGAAGTCTGCTTCATCGTCGGAATCATAGCCAAAGTAGTCGTCCTGATTGAGTTCTTCGTCCTCATCTAAAATCGGGATGGCTTCGGTTTCGGGGGCAACATCCAGAGGAGCTTTCAGGCGCCGCTCAGCCCGCAGTGTGCGTGCTTTTGCCTTGTCTTCCATGGATTTAAGGATTGGACGGCTTTCATCATGATGCAGGTGCCCTCCAGAGATAGCCATTCTTCTCTGACACAAGCGACTCCAAACTGTTGCTGAAAGCTGGCTGTCAAAAGCTGACCAAATTTCAGCTTCCATGCAGAGCGATATCAGCTGATTCACAGTTTCTTCTTTACGCTGCTGGCACAATCTGGTATCGGTCAGCTTCACGCAGGAAAAAACAGACTCTACTCCAGCAGTGGAAAGCGGTAAGGTGAGGTAAGTAATTACCACCTTCCTCAGGACAGAGTTGCCGGTAAGGAACTCCACTCCCATGGTCAGCATCTTTAGCAGCATTTCTTTTGTGGTCCACAGACGACCAGTTGCAGAATTCTTAGCTGCAAGGAAGGAAATCCAGACAGTTCTTCTCTGATTCCCATTTATGCATCGGATTATCTGAAAACGACCGGATTGAAGTATGCCCGGCAGCTATAAGAGCTTCTTTGTACAGCCGATCAACATCCGAAGACATGGTTAGGAGGCTCTGCAGCTGTTGGGTGTACTGATACTGGTCTTTAAGAAACTGATTTTCAGAAGCAGCCCGTTTCGAAACCAGATGGCCACGATGTGAGCCGCACCACCAGTCGATATTTCTGGGGTTCAGGGCTTTGATCCTCATATTGCAGCTGATGTTGGCTGATCTTGCTCCTCCGCCACCATCGGAGCCGTAGGAGGTACAGTTTCGCATATCCAGTTTCTTTGGGCCAGTTGTAGGAAACAGGAATGGACATTGTTTGGCCAATTTTTCCATATCCTCGTTGAACTGATTCACTGCACTGATGATTTGATCCAAAATGGCTTGCCCGCTCTTTCCTTGAGATCTGCTAACTCTCAGGACTCGCTGCACGACTTCACCCCCATTTCGAGCTGACACATGCTGAACCGTCACCGCAAACCACTCCCTTGTCCTGGAAGTTGAGGCCAGATCCACTGAAACTGAAAACATGATATCATTTTCAGGATTGCAGAAAGACAGTAATTCCAGATACAGACCATATCTCACAGTGTAGTACAGAGCTTCAATGAGCTCGTAGACTGAGTGAGATGACGTATACTTCAGGGACCAGTGCTGGAGAATTTCACTCTTTGCGCGATGTATCAGTTCCAGTTCGTTCCGGAAACGGGAATTGTGGACAGCTTCTTTGCGACTGATCATCTTCAGCAAAAGCTCCTGCAGAAATCTCAGAGCCTCACGATTCTTCGCGGATAGGGTTGTTGACCTGCTGATCATCTCGGATCGAATATCTGTAGCAGTTTGATCTCGTCTTTCCCGTTGTTTCTTCTCCAGGTACCAGTCGAAGTGGTCTGTTATGGAAGAGGCAGCGTGAGATGATTCCATCTTTTTTCGTAGCTTGATAGGATCCGACTTGCTCACCGCTTTTCCAAATTCATGCTCGAAAAGATTTTCTCTGGCCTTCTCCCAATTCGTATACGGTCTAACGATGAAGACACCCTTGGATCTTTGGAATTTAAGCTTCATAGTGACTTCGGGCATAGTAGCAGCAGTTTCCCGGCAGATGCTGCACACTATTCCGCAGACCTTTGTATCCTTGGTTTCTGGATTTTCGATATGGACTTCCTGGATCCAAGGGTACAGTTTCTTCCATTCCTTATTGTACCTGGTTGGTTTTTTACTGGGCTTCCCAGTAGCATAGGTTCTAGGGCCTTCCGGTTCTGGTGCCACCCATGACTCGCTCTGAAGAACTAGTTCTTCAAGAGACGGTACACGAGCTAACACTTCGGCACCACCAGAAGGCTCCGACTGACTGGCAACGGCTACTGCTGAAATTGGTGTAAAAATTTGCAAATATGTGTGTGTATGTGAGAGTTTGCAACAGATGAACATATATATACGTACGTACGTACAGTAATGTTAACTTTTTCAGCCACCCCCACACCCAATCCTGCACAGACCCAAGAAGCCACAAGCGCCCCTTCACCCTCTAACCATTCCATCACCATGACTTACTAGTGCCACACAAAAAGTTAGTCACACAGTACATACACATGCTAAACTGTATAACTTACTTTCAGTTTCAAATATGGCTGGTGGCTGATTGTCATCATCTATCAAAACGACTGTATCTTCAGTGGCGGCAGCAGCAGCCGCAGGCGGTCCAGGCTGTGCAGCGGCAGCCGCAGGCGGTCCAGGCTGTGCAGCGGCAGCCGCAGGCGGTCCAGGCTGTGCAGCGGCAGCCGCAGACGGTCCAGGTTGTGCAGCGGCAGCCGCAGGCGGTCCAGGCTCCTGTGCAGCGGCAGCCGCAGACGGTCCAGGCTGTGCAGCGGCAGGTCCACTTGCCACTGAAAATAACAGATAATGTGGTAGTAGGACACTGATAAACCTACGTATAAGGATATTAAGACAGAATATTGAAACAGGCCATCTTTATACGTATATACAGTACTACTTACGAACGTAATGGATCATTATAAAAACTCTGTATAGACTTAAATAAGTATAAACATAAGTGTTTAAATAGACATATTCATAGATGAATTCTGAATATAGCAGAACGAGTTCAACAATTTATTTGGTAATATCGGTGTTTAAATCGACAAAGATAAACTCTGAATATAGCAAAACTATTTGGTAATACAAAAATGTTTTTACCGTTTTCGGGCTGTGGCGTTTCTTTCTTCTTCTTCTGACTGGATTCTCCAAAGAAATCACGAATGCTTGCGCAAGTTCGCTTTTTCATAGCAAAATCTGAATGCTGTGCATATATAAGTAAAAGTTCTAAACATATAATACAGATTAATACGTTCTAACAAAATATGCTGCATAGACATATACAAATTAATCAAGGAATATATATGTGGGGGCGGAGGGAAGGAGGGAGGAAAAATGAGCGAAAGGAAAGGGTGTTTGTGGCAAGATGAAAGTTTATTACCTAAAGCCCCCCTTTTTGCTACAAACTTTGTACACAGCAAAAGTGCTTAGCAATAAGACTGTCTTATGCTATGCTATGCTGCAGATATGGTGATACCCTACTGGTCAAATTTTAGTGATGGGTTGCAATGTAAAGGGTTGCATACTTAGCTGTATTACTTGACGGTTATATGCACACAGACAGGAAGTATGTTCCAAAACATTCAGTTATGCATATCCATAATTGTATGTATGTGCTATATACTGTGTGTCAGCTATGAAATACGTATACACCGAGAAAATGTTGCATGCCTTTTAGGCCCTTATTGCGCACATACGTATATACGTACGAATATGCAGTATATATAGTACACGTAAATATAAGGTAACCTTATATATATGTTCTATGCAGGAAATCTGCAAGTAGCCGTGCAATGTCGTCATGCATATGGTAGATAGAGTATTTAATTTTACAATTTTTATTTTCTACTCAGTTTAGGCTCTTTTTAACAAAAAAATCCCCCCCCGAAAATTTCTTCCCCCCCCGGGCCCGGGGGGCCCCCCCCCCCCCGGAAAGCCCCCCCCCCCCCGGGAAAAAGTATGCCAAAAAAATACCCTGATATACTATGTATAAACAACCTTCCTCCAAAATTCGTTACCCCTCCCATCGTCCCCTCTCAAAGCTTGGATCCCTTTTTAGAACCAATTTTGTCATAAAAACAAGCTCAGGAGCCCAAATTGCCAACTATATATTTCCCCGCTTTACTGGAAATTTTACTAGATTGTTGCCTTTTGTAGCATTGAATCTGCTTATAACTTTATCGTCGAATATATACAATAAAAATAGAGCAATTGTTATAATTTTTTAGAAAATCCCCCCAAATGTATTATAGACATAGCGCGGCACACTAGCGTAGATACGGGGTGGGCGGGGGGCGGCCGCCCTCCCCGAAATAATGGTTTTGCTCCCCTGAAAAATTGGGCAAAACAAAAATTTTACACCCGCGCGTAGCGCGGGCATTTAATTTTATTAGAAACATACACAAATTATACATTAATGCTTCAAATTAGCTCAACATTGATGCATTTACCACACCATTAAAAAATTTTCACGCCTTCGGCGCGAATTTTGGCTATTTAGATTGTCAAAATTATTATTTTTCATTAAGCATGCTAACAAATGTTTGTATATATAAGTTGCTTTGCAGTTTTGCAGTTATCTGCGTTATATATTCCCAACATCATCAGCCTTGGCATAGGTAATTGGTTGATATCATGAGAATATGCAGTTCTTAATGGGAGCATCCTAATAGTTTCAGTTTTCGGGCAAGACAGTAAACGTAGAAAATAGCAAATAAAAAAAGTACAAAATGTTGTTAGTCAACTGATAAATCATTAATAAAGAATTAAATGTTTCAATAGCGTTTAATGGCGAAATTTGAAAATTTTCTCAACTTCTGGGGGTCTCCGCCCGAAGATTTTTTCGAATTTTTGTGGGTTTTTTGTGTACAAACTGCTAAAAATCGCTAAAAAATGACTAATTTTGGGTGTTTTTTACGCTAAAATAGCGAAAATTTAGTCAAAAATCCGGCGAAGCGATAATGTTTTGAAAATTTAGGGTAAAAATGGTAAAATTTGGGAATTTTTGGGGTTTGGGGGGGAGGTCGGGATTTATGGGGGGGAGGTCGCCGAATGGGGGGCGGCCCCCCCCACTAGGGATAAGCCAGGAACATTTTTGACTAATACCATTCGAAAGAGCAGGGCATTTTTAGTATATATTTGCATCAAAAAATATCAACATTTTTGCAAATATTTGTCAAATTGACTTTTGAAAATTTTGTATGTTTAACACGTAAACATAGGCAAATTTTGGTAATTTTTTAAAATTTTGGTAATTTTTTAAATTTGCTTAATTTCTGCAGTTTTAACATCCTATCACATAGAAAACGTGTTTTTATTGCATTTAAAGCCAAACCCGACCTATTTTAGTGAAAAATTGGCGATTTTTGACGAAATTGAAAAATTTGTCTTGAAATGGCGCCATGTCAGATTTTGGCCACCTGGACCACACGTCATAGAAGGTTGAACCTAGGTAAAATCTATACCAAATTAATCAGGAGGCTCTATTGAGCTCAGAAATGCATGAATTTTTCCTTTGCTGCTAATGGTTAGAAAAATTTTCATTTTGAAATTTGGGGTTTTCCCGCACAAGGGTTTTTTCTCGCCGAGTCTAGGTCACCCCCAGGTCGCACCACAGACAGTACAGAATTGCGAAATTCATTTTTTAGTTTTTCAAAGAACACTAATGAATTTTATTAATTAGCTTGTATTTAAACCGAATTTTAACATTTAACGACGAATAATACTAACCATATTACAGACAGTTATCGAAAGTCGAAGCATGTGTAAGTGTATTTTTACAAGAATACAAATTTAAAAGTGAAGACGCTGGGGGTCTGTGGGGGAGAAACAGAGAAAAGTTTGTAAATCTCAAGAAAATTCTCAATAGAAGCACTGAAAATTTTGACTCCAGCAGCCAGTAAAAAATCTAAAATATTAGCAAACTACCAAGCAAAAAATCTTTAAAATTATGTTTTGGCAACATTTGCAAAATTTTAAAAAGAAAAGCAGATATAGGACTTAGGAAAAAATTGTGTATAAATACTCAAAGCAGAGCAACCAGCACAAACTAGAGCAATACGTAACTGAACGAAGCATGA
>JASAND010011094.1:0-11985 GCA_030248195.1 Trissonchulus latispiculum
TGAGGCGCAGCAGGAAAGAGAATGACTTTCATGTTTCATGGGAGCAAACTAAAAAAGAGCCAGACCCAATTTCAATGCAATATTATTTATCCAATCATTTTCCTGCACATTACAATACAAACGAAAATACATGGACTTAGTCTGCAAAATTACAACTTCATCGGAACGACATTTTTTATTTCCACACAAATAACCAATTCGAAACTTAGGTTTTTTTGGAAATGCATACTGTGAAACGTTTTTAAATTTTATGGACTTTTTCACTTGTTTTACAAGTACAGACATATTAGCATGTGCAGCCATTTTGTCAGAAATGGGAGGACCATAAACAACATTATGTGCTGTCTTGCATTTGCATAAGGCGCATTTGGTCAAACAGAGCATACAATTATGCTTACAATTTTGTTGTAACATGATGGTGAGCTGTCGTTGATGATCAATCTGGAATCTTCGATCGTTTCTCCTGAAGACGATGAAGCTGAACTTTGCGGGGATCCCAGTTCTGTCTTGATGTGTGCAATATCTGGAAACGAATCCGTCATCAGATCAAATGCTTCGTTGATCTGAGTTGTTGCAGCCCCAGCGAAACCGGATTCACAACCGTTCCCGAAACTTGGAGCTGAACCGGCTACCTCACCAGCATCACCGCTACCAGGACTTCCAATGATGTTCCCAATTCTGGTCGAACCACCGTCACTGGTTGCCACCTCACCTGTAGCATTACCGATACTATCAGTGCTGATAAAAGCTCTACCAGCAGTATCGATGTCTGCACTACCCATAGGACCAAGGGGACCACCTACCCCTCCCATACCTGAACTCGCATCAGTTGCCACAGAACCTCCCACTATACCAGAACCAACGCCATTGTTGCTGGCAACACCAAAGTAAGAACCGAAACCGTCATGACAGCTAGCACCAACTACCGTAGGGGCCCTTGCCTCTTCTGGAGCGGTACACCCACTCACCACATTACCCAAATAGCAGTTGCTCGTACCAATACCAGCACTAGCAGTATTACCTGTACTACACCACCCGGGAACGCCAATCCCAACAAACTCGCTAGGGTTGGCAAACCTGTTACCCCCATTATCCAACGATCCTATAGAACCAGTATGAGTAATAACAGAACTGTAGGGATAAGCAACAGGCTGTGGGTAGGGGATTAAAAACTGATACTGAGGATATAATATTTGGTGGTACATCGTAGAAGTTCAAGCTGCTATTGAAATTGTAAAGACATTGGTATTTATAGTTTTTCAAAAGATCTGATCTAGGACGCCAAAGTAGATTAGGTCGTGAAATTTTTGGATTAATTCATAATTTTACTACAAATAATTATAAAATCTTAGTTTTTGGGTAAGTAGGTTTTCTGGCTTTAATCTGATTTCTTATTTTATGTTTTAATCACCTTGTAATCCACTTTAGGTCGGTCCCACTTTTTTCTGATTTGGTTGATGATTTATTGTGTAAGTAAGAAATTCAAAAAGGTCAATGGAAATGTGTAAAAGGTGTTATATAATCATTTTTCAACCTGTTTAAGTGTCACATTGGTGTAAATGTCAAGTCTATTCTCTTCAATGATAATCTAGTTTTTCAAGAAAGTATTCTTCTTATTAGCCTGATTAAAATGATTGAATGATTTTAAATTTGGTTTTTTTCATACGTATGTAGTGGTTTTCTTTTTACGAATGAAGAATGAATATTACAATAGCATTAATGCATGCAGTTTAGCAGCATTTTTGAAAAACATTAATATAGGATTGAACTTACTGCAACTTACTTACTTATTGGTACTGCAATTAAGAGGAATAATATATAGAAGACTACAAACAGGATACCACAGTTTTGATGCCACAAATTTAAGGTATTAATAGATAGACGATTGCATTCGTGCTATCACACTTGGGGACCACAATACTAAGGGACTACAGTTTTCGTTAGCTGTTATGGTAAAGTATTCATCATAAAGGATCACATTTTGTATAAAAGGTTATATATTTTAAGATGGGACCAAACTTAGGAGGACCACACTCTAGGGATCACTGTGTATTTTGTAGTTGAAGTCTTTAAATGGGACCACACTTAGGGAGCCACACTTGACATACGAGGTTCAAGGGTTATGCATATAAAATTATTATGGGACCACACTTAGGGGACCACACTCACAGGCAGAACGTCTAAAAACAATACTACTGATGAATGGGCACATTCTACGGTCATCTGCCTGGAACATCCAAGATCCATCCTTATCATCAGCGATGGATGCTTCTGCAAGTACTCGTCAGAGGTTGAAGGCGGAACAATCCTTTGCCAAGAGGATTTTCATTTGGCTGACGTGCCTGCGATGTTGTAGGGTCACCGGGTGTCAGACTACAAATTTATTCAAATTCAGACTGGTCCCGCCGATCTACAGAAGCAAGGCGACGAGCTGGACAGTGACTTTGGAGCCTTGGTAATCTTACTTCAGGGCACACAGGTCTGTTTCGTTGGTCAGCTTGTCCCAGTTTCGAATCGGGCTCAGCAGTTTCGAAATTGGTTAAAAAAGCAAACGATTCACTACCATTGTCGCTTTTTAGACCGGATTCTACTGGGTTCCTGTTTCCAGACGGCCGACCGAACGGCTATGTGTTCGAAGACCAGACAAACTTGAATATTTCCGGAACTCTGAAACTTTATGTCCTCTGGGCAGACATCTTCTTAATTTTGCGATCTAGCAAGCGGTTTGCCTCTAAAGCTGCGTATTCACAGGTTCTTGAGGGCTTCCCACCATCCGTGCGTCGCATTCGTCAGCAGCGATTCGGCTCTCGGAATCAGTCGAATGCGCTAGCTCAACCGTCTGCTAAAGACACTCGCCGAACCTCAGACCAGCCAGAAGTAAGTGAATCCTTGGAGCCAACCCGAAATCAGACAGAATCGACAGCCGCCAGAACTGCAGCAGGGAGCAGTAGCATTTGCAGACCGCGCAACAGGTGCCAGTATCTCAGTGCTCAGTCAGACACGTGGTCCCAGCTGTTGGTCAATCTGCCCAGACCGTGCCATCTGTGACGGCCGGAGCGACTGCTGTGTTTGTGACGGAGAACTGTTCATCCTGATCTTCAGTGTGTTATTTTTGTCGACCCTTGAGTGGGTCTTTTTATGTGCTAAAGGTTTGCATTAGGTGGTCACTTCGGTTTTGTTCTGTATTTGTACCGGAAACTCTCTGCCTAGATATTGCTTATTTTCTAACACGCATCAAAACTTATTATTTTTTATCCTTCTCGGGTCCACATTTTTGGGCCTATATTATAGAATTTTATAAAACCTGCTTCATTTGTGCTGCAAAATCTGCTTTTAAACGCCACTTTTTCATAGGTCTACGCAGAGACCACCGACCAATGGCGAAGATGCTGATATGTAGAGGATTCTTTTTGGGCAGCCCTTTTCTGAAGGGCTATTTTTATCGGGAATTAAAGTTGTAACAGAAATTTTCTACTTGATTTTCCACGTGTTATTTTTTTCTACCCTTGAGAGGGTCGGTTTATTTGCTGTCGCAGGAGTGATAGGGAGTTTACGCATTTTGGCAAGTAGACTTTTTACCGGCATTTCTACGTATGTGCATCAAAGTAATTAGGATTTCATGTGCAGTAGTGCGTAGATAAGGATAAGAAAAAAGTTTAGACCAATTTTGGCGACTTTATCATCGTTTTGTCTTGTGTTTTAAATTTCGGGTTATTCATGAAAAGCATGTCATGTTAGCAAAGATTAGTATACTGAGACAAGTAATTTGCCACAACAAGTGCATACGCGGAGTTAAAAGTGATAGGCTGACGGAAAACAAATCCCAATAGGTGTAATTTCTTGATGGCTCACTGGAATCGGAACACCCGATGAAATGATATAGATCTATACCTGAAAGAAATAGCCAAAAGAAGTGCATACGCGGAGTTAAAAGTGATAGACTGGCGGAAAACAAATCCCAATAGGTGTAATTTCTTGATGGCTCACTGAAGTCGGAACACCTGATGAAATGATATTACCTGAATGAAATTGCCAAAACAAGTGCATACGCTGAGTGAAAAGGTGGCGGCAAGGTGCGGTGGCAAAAACGCGGCGGAAAACAAATCCCAATAGGTGTAATTTCTTGATTGCTCACTGAAATCGGAACACCCGATGAAATTATATAGATCTATACCTGAAAGAAATAGCCAAAACAAGTGCATACGCGGAGTTAAAAGTGATAGGCTGGCGGAAAACAAATCCCAATAGGTGTAATTTCTTGATGGCTCACTGAAATCGGAACACCCGATGAAATTATATAGATCTATACCTGAAAGAAATAGCCAAAACAAGTGCATACGCGGAGTGAAAAGTGAGAGGTGTAAAGCGATCCCCATTATGTGTAATTTCTTGATGGCACACTGAAATCGGAATGGAAGTTCCGCTCATGTACTTCCGCGGACTTCATCCGTTCGCAACGTATTTCTCTTACAACATGGACATGTGCCACGCCGCATGGACATGTGCCGCGCAGCATGGACGTGAGTTACTCAGTATGGACGTGTGCCATTGACTGCGGACATGTGTCGCAGAGAATGGACACGAGCCGGTAAGGTGCGGTGGTGTAAAAGTGTCCAGGAAACTTTCTGACTTTCGCCGGACACGAGCCGGCAAGGTGCGGTGGTGGAAAAGTGTCCAGGAAACTTTTCGACTTTCGCCGGACATGAGCCGGCAAGGTGCGGTGGTGTAAAAGTGTCCAGGACGTTGCGCGACTCTCTAAGGACATGAGCCGGCAAGGTGCGGTGGTGGAAAAGTGTCCAGGAAACTTCACCACTCTCTCCGGACATGAGTAGGCAAGGTGCGGTGGTGTAAAAGTGTCCTGGAAAAGTGTCGAGTAATTCTCGCGGGGGCTCGAATCACGGACAGTAGAGCCACATAGTGTTCTCACTAGGATTTGACAGACGCAATACGGTGACAACATTTCATCAGAAATTATCAGTTTCTCAGGTGCCAAAGGATAACTTTTATGCAAATTATGCAATTCCTTTGGATACCCCAAATCAACTTCTAAAACGTATCCCTCCTCCCCGTCTACATCAACTGCAGACCAATCAATTTTATCAATTTCAGCTTGGGAAAGCCAACGAAATTTAGAACATGGCACCTTTTGACTCATAGCCCATCCATACAAGTTATTAGCATCCAAGTACATAACATAAGAAGTGGGTACATTATAGTCAAAATTATTCAGATAGGGATTATTCGCTTTAGCATAGCGATGAGAGATCATCGCTACACCTCCACGAATACCCTGTTCAAAAAACATGTACTGGTTGCTGTCTTTGAGAAGCTCCAGCCTAACGTCTGTCAGCTTAAGACATGCATCGCATCCAAAACTAGGTAAAGTAACGTAATGGTCAGGATCCAAGCCGTAATGCTGAAGACAAGGCTCTAATGTTCTCAAATACATCAGCCAACAATAAAACATCGGTTAACAAATAAAGGTCATGATAGTCACCCATATTGTTAATATCAAAAGTGTTCCATACTGCGTTGGCGTGTTCATAGTCAGTGTCCGAAATGTCCGTTCCAGTTAATTTGCTATGGAATGCAGATTTGGGAGGAAGGCAAATTTCCTCAAACCTTCCCCAGCAATCCATGTAGTCGTAGGGATACACACCCTTTCGAAGAAGCAACGCTCGTTTGTCATCATTAGTGATCTGAGTAGATAGGATCTTTAGTTGGGATTGATCTAGATTCGATACCAGATTATCCAATGATGCCGTCAGGAATTGACAACTATCTATGAATCGAATTCGCCAAGGACAATGTTCACTGCCGTATCCTCCAATTAACTTCTCTTCCTCCGACTGATTGTCCAAATCTTCTTCTTCTTCTGCACTATTCTTTCGCTTGACAGAAAAGCTTATATAGTCTTCCATACCTTTAGCAATAGCATCCAACTGCAGCTAGTTGTCCTTACACAGTTTGCCGACCTCCTGCATGATGAGATGCCCATTATCGTCGAAGATTATGAAACAGTATGCTTACGTTTCTATCCAAGCGATGCTGTTGATTGCACCTGTTGTGAGCAGCCCCACGATAATTTCCACAGATGTGACAATGATCGTGCACTCGATCATCAGATAGTTGTTTACCACAAAGGTGAAAATCTTTTGCTTGTTTAAATTGAGATTGTTCCTCAGACGTTAATTGAATAGGTAATGGATTACTAACACGGTTCCTATAGCTTTCAGTAATCCTTATAATAGACTCCAACAGCTGTAGCACGCAATCTTGCCCTCGGTAGACTATAGGTGTTCCAAGTTGCTTTGTGTTTTCTCCACAACACTGTTCTACTGTAATGAGACAAAATCCGCACGGACTATGCTGTTGATATGCGGTTGACGATGACTTTGAAATGTCCGGCTCACAATGCTCACACTGGCAACTACATTCGAAGTCAGCATAAATCACAAGAGGGGCTCTTAATCTTCTGTGGTGATTTTTGAACTTCAACTCGTCGTCCTTAGGCATCACCACTTTTGCTGGACTATTCCGTAAGCACCGATCCAAGTGTTCCTGCAGCTTCTGTTCACTATGTTGAGGCAAAAGACATCTCCGACAAAAGTATTTTTTCTTATGCGTTCGTCTTTGATCAGAGAGCAGCCGATCGATATTTTTGATCCAGGAGTAATGACCATCGTAAAACAACAAATCAATATGCTTTTCAAAGTCATGTTTAGAAATGTAAAGTGGATATAATGCATTTTTCTCCAGGTTAAACACATTAATGGAAATTCTATTCATCGTTTCAAACCGTGGAATGGATCTTAGCTTCATTGGAGAATCAAGTCCTTGCATGTTGAGTTCACTCTCATAAGCCATATATTTGCTAATCATGTTAGGATTGTTTTTTCTTTCCACTGGATGCAGAGCTGACAACACTGCCCACTGGAAGCATTTATTGTCGTCGTTCTTCACATTGACAACGGCCTTCTTAGATTCTATCCAGCTTGGCAGCTTCTTATACGATGATCCACGTAGCGGTCGATGGGCTGCTACATGAACGTCCAAGTGGAGTACCTGATCAACAACCCAGTCAGAGCCCAGTTGAATAAACTTCTCCAAGTTCTTCAAAACTTCTTGTTCTGCCATTGTCAGTTCATATCGAAGTTCGGAACCTTGTTGGACATCTTTTGCTTTACAGCAGAAATGGGTTTCAATTGTTTCGCTTTCATCAGATGCTCGTTTTAAGCGGATCCTCATGCAAAACCAGAATTTCACACCCATCAGATCTGCACATTCTTGTCCCAACCGCTCCATTAATATACCGCGGCATTCTGTGAAGAAAATCTGTGGCTCTCCCACAAAATGCTGTGGTTTTATTTGATAACCACGCAGCCATCCATTCAGCGCTTTAGGAAGTAGTGTAATACCATAGTCTGGCATTTCCATTTCCAGCAATTCTTCATTAGACTCAGTCATTGGCATTTCCATTTCCAGTAACTCCACATCTGACTCCGTCAAATCCTGATCTGGTGGCTGTAGTGAGCCACTATCTTCATTACTGTTTGATGGCTGCAAGGCTTCTGTATCATTTGAACCATTGGTGTCCAGAGCTTGTCGTTTGCTTTCCGGTTGCAAGTCATTTTGAGGCTTCACTCTTTCATGAATTTTCATGTGTCTCTTCAGAGCATCTTGTCTTGATAACACTCTCCCGCACTGAGTACATATGTGCTGTTCTCCATTATGTACAGTAATAGTGTGACGACGAAGAGCTCGTTGACTTTGGAAGGATTTTCCACAACAGGACCAAACCATAATTTGAGCTGAAAGTTGGAGGGATAAATGACAGCCAACTGCTAAACTGTGACAAAACCTCTAATTTTATACTACTTTAGTTTTAAATTAGTTAAATCCAGAACCTCCATCTTTATACTACTTTCCTTTAAGTGAAATGAAAAATACCAGAACCTCCGTTTCTATACTACTTATGACAATAACACTTACTGATTGCAAATCAATGAAACAAAATCAGCAGCATGAGTTATGACTCGATAAACAGGTGTGTTACCCACCAAAGATAAATCATGACTGAAGGAAAACCGAAAAGTTTTTCCTTATATACTTTTCAAGAGAGAAAGAATAAATTTGATTGGTTAAAAAATTTATCACGTGACTGTTCTAGCGATTTGATTGGTTGATGAGTTTCAATGAAACATTCCAGAAGTTTCCAGAACGTTCTAGTATTAAATTATTTAATTCAAAATATCTACATGTATCAAATGGGTAGTTACAGCCTTTATACAAATATGCATTATGCAAATTAGTTTAACTTTAATAGTTCAGTAACACAAAAACTACACAAGCAGATATATCAAAAACTTTCTACTAATCAATGAACAAACCAAGCAATATACTTACATTCGTGGTTGATCAGCAATCATCAGGGGAATGTGGGAGTATGTGGAATGTGGAAGCAAAGGTGGCAACACCAATCTATGCCTAGCGAGATTCCCGAACAGAGGGAGAGAGATAGAGATGTGGGAGGATTCTCAGCAAGGATTATACACAGCAGGCAACTAGTTGAATAATTGAATACTTTGGTGTTCAATTCCAAGTTTGGTGTCTTATATGTGAAAAATTCAGGTTAAAACCTAATTTTCGTGGTCTAAATTTCATGAAAAAATAAAATCTTTCGAGAGCAAAGTCTACACTCAAAGCACATAGCATAGGTTTACTAACTGGTTTGATACAATCGCAAGGCCGGCGGAAATATTTTAGTGATTGGAGTACCTGGTAAAGTTTGCTAAAACATTCATTGCATTATTCGTCTTCGTTATGCAAATTAGGCAATTAGGCTGACATTTTATACCCGGAAGGGTGTTAAACTAGTGCTGTTAAAACACCTCAGGTTATTGGTGCGAAATTTTCGTGCCAGGAGAAATGTCTGGAAAACTGGTTTGATCGTTCGTCTTAGTTATGCAAATTAGGTTGATGTTTTGAGATTTTACTGTATGGAGATTATTCATTTGAGACAATGAAACCCCCCTGTGGCAAGAATTGAATTGTATTTGGGTTATTATTCCATCTTCATCACGGGAATTGGGTGGACCTTGTGGCATTTTGTACCCGGAAGCTAAATTGAGTCAGGACAGCAATTTTTGCAATCCAACACACAAGCCCTAGTTTTTACGTATAAATAAGGTTGAAACTTCACAATATACATCTGCACAGCTACTGAACTTTCAGTTCTCAGTCACGTTGGTTCTGCTTTTACTGAGATGGTTGAAGTTATCTTTACGTTTGAGATTGGTGTTGGGAAAACTCTGAAGGTGAAAAAATAGTATCTGGTCGTTTACTGATCCAGTTTGCTTGGATTCGAGGGAACGGATTTACTCAAACATTTGGCCTGCTACCTTGGGAATTCCAATTGGTGGTTGACTCTGCTGAGGTGGTTTCTAACGCTTTGGAAAGGGGAAGCGAACTTTTAAGAAAAGATGGTCGATGGAAATGGATGACAATTTCCAGTGTCAATGGAGTTCCGTTTGTACATTTGAGGTGTTGGTGGGTAACTGAGGACAAAGAGCTCCCTAGTCGAAGCCTTGGTATGGCTCTTTCCAGGACTGAGTGGAACAGATTAAGGGGAGCTTTCAATGATGTCATCACAGCGATAGCCGCAGCTCCTGTTGGTGAAAATTATTTAGGCGATGGTAATGGAGGTGCGGGTAATGGAGCCGGCGGCGGCCAAGTTGGTAATGCTGACGCTAGAGGTTGTGGTGGTGGCGGAGGAAAAGCAGCTGCTGGAGGCGGTGGTGGAGTAGTTGATAGAGCTGGTGGTTGTGGTGGTGGTGGTGGTGGTCCAAGTAGTGGTGGTCGTGGTGGTGGTGGTCCAGGTAGTGGTGGTGGTGGAGGAGTAGTTGGTGCAGGTGGTGGTGGTGGTGATTGTAGCGTTGGAGTTGTACCTGGGCGTGGCGGTGAGAACGATGGTACTACTAGGCGTGCTAGAAGCGGTAAACGAAGTGGGTCTGGAGACAAGAGCAGTTGTCGATCAACTAAGCGGAAGAGGTCATTGCAGTTTTTGGACATGGAGGCAGTTGAAGCCCCAAAGAAGCATTGGACTCAGTGAGAACTGTCATAAATTATACATATTTTGTAGTGTATCTGTAGTGGTACAGCTTTAAATTATCATAAAGTATGCTTATCAATCATTATGATGATGGAGAATCTGATTTTATTGCAGTAAATATTTAACCTTTTAGTCGTTTAATGATTAAGTAAGCAAATACATACAGTAATACGAATTTTTTATGCAGTTTCAGCAATTATGTATATAATAGACATAGCAGTCACAAAGTTAGACCAGTTGGTTGAAGAAGCAATAAGATAGTTCACAATAAATATGCAATAATTGACATGATTAACATATGCTATTTCAATGCGCTACAAAATTTAGCTTACAATAAACTGGTATATACGAGACATTCAAATGTTTAGTACTGGGAGGAGTTCTAAATCCTGTATTGATCTGGCTTGTTGATAGCTAGCTAGGACTAGCTTTATTAGACTCAGCTATTGAAGCTGTCTTTTCAGAATTATCCGCCCTACTGCATCGGCTATGCTGGAATTGCATCCAACTAAACAATTTAAGAATAGTTTATAAGATCAGCGGTTTTCAAATAAAATCAACAAACTGAAATTATATATTTTCCACAAACAAGATTCTTCTGATCATTTGTTTCAAACAGAGCTGATTTGAACTGCATTAAATTTAAGCTGTAAATAAAATTTATACAATTATTTTTTAAACTTTACGTTTCTGCATTTCCTTTTCAAGTGGCTCGACGAAGAGACCTAGAAACTGTTCAAGCCATAACTCTTTGTGAACATCGTAATCGATATTTTCTTGGATACTGATGTACGTCAGCGATCGCAAAATAGCTGCCTTGAAATCCATTGTGGAATGCGCTATACACTCACGCACCCAGTTGGGAGTTATTTGTTTAAGATTCATCTAAACAAAGTTTATATTAAAATGAATATATGAACTTTGAAATATTATTTAACTTATTTCAGAAAGTTCGTTGTTCCTAAAAATTTCTAATATCGCGAAATCCATTGTTTTACTCTGCATCTTAATTTAATTTTTGCATCCTAAATGTTTTATTCGTCTGAACTAAGAATTTATCATCACATAAAAATATGTTTTTTGTGCAAAAATTGATATCTGACACTTTAGATGTTGAAATTTAAGTTCTCTTCAAATTGATTTACTTGATTCAAACCAATGTTTGCTACTCTTTTTCTATATTTACTAAAGTTAATGAAAAATTCCCTTGGAATAAATAAAATTATCAAGAGCAAATTTATTGCTATTTTGTTTTACTTATGTAATGTTCGTACTGATTAGGAACACATTTGCACGCTTCCAATGACAAACAAATACGAATATATTTGTTTTCTCAAAACTTGTTCAAACAAGCAAAATTGTGTGCAAAAGGATAATAGTTGTTTGAGTTACATTTGAATTAAATGTATACCTGCTGCGCAGAAAACTTTATTTATTACGATATTATAAAATTTAGCTGTCCATCGTTGCTTGTAAAAGCATACCGATTTACTGAAATGTTGTTGGATTTGTAGCTTCATTTGCAAACAGCAAGTGTCCTGTTTTCAAAAGAGCAAACTAAAGTTTGATGCAACGAAAATGTGACCATAATTTTGAACCTGCTAAGTTAAAACATTGCTAGAGCTGAACTGATTGACTTTTGGAACCTGTTAGATTTGTGTACAAAAGAATATATTCTTGGAGACAACTTAGACAGACAGAACATGTTTGTTTAATGACTCATCCTTTGTCACAAATCGGAAAATGAGAAACTATGTGTAAATAATGCACTGCTTATGATAAAGCATTGACTGTATGCAATCATGCAAATCCCCATGTTTTGCACCGTGCTGCCTGTAATCAAAATGGCTGAGCAAACTTAAGAGACCTGTTGC
>JASAND010011096.1:0-11161 GCA_030248195.1 Trissonchulus latispiculum
CTATAACGACGCTCATAACATTTCGGCGTTGTGATGATAATGATGATTTGACGACAAACGACAATTACGATGACCTGTATATAGGGATTATGCAACTTGCAACTTGAAAAACAGCTACGTCGTATATACACGTAGTTGTTCAAGATGTCAAATGTAGTGCCGATTAAACTTTAAACATTTAGTAAAACGGACCGGAGGTCCCCGATATGCCGCCAGAGGTAAGAATGTTGGTTGGAAGACCCCCGGCTGCCAGCTCGGTACCACCCAACCCCCTTTTCTTAGGGACGAGATACCACCGCCTCCAAAAATTTCTGATTTATTGAAAAAAATTGTCTACAATTTAGGTAGGGGTTTGAAAATTCTTAGGGGAAGGGCGTCATCAGAAGTCCGATTTGGGGGTAAAGGCAGCCGAAATTTTTCAGGAGGCGTCGGGGACCTGTCACAAACCCCCACGGCCCACATCATGTTACTCATTTCCAAAATGGGTCCCCGTTAAGCCCGGTTCACGATGGAGTGCTTTGTGCTTTGTGCTTTGTGCTTTTGTGCTTTCTCGGTTCACGATGACGACAGTGCCAAGTGCTTTGGGCTTTTGTGCTTTTGTGCTTTTGGTGTGCTTTGAGAATGTTCAACAATGTTGAAGATTTTAGTTTGTTCTTTTGTGCTCTCCAATGAAATCAAGCCAATGTCTTAGCTGATTGGCTGGAAGAAAGGACAAGAAAAGATTAATGAAAACATCTACAGTAATCTGATAAAATATTTAACTATTTTTCAGAAGCCATGACCACCAAACCAAAAACATAAATAGTGGATAGTTTTTACACCCATCGGAACAGACACTTTTCAAATTAGAATATTAAATTCCTACATAGTCCTATGTAGTCCTATCTCAAGAGTTAATTAAGAATTCGACCAGACGAAGACCAGTACACACACGAATATTTGTTATATAATATCTAAGCAATTACAATTATAATTCGCTAATCATAAAACCTTTCGCATAGTTGGTTATTAATTTTCGAATATCAATTTCTGTGTCACTTGACCTGCGCTTTTCGCGATTGTGCTTTGGCATCGTGAACTATGTGACTCCAGTCTCCTGAGCACAAAGCACAAAGCCTAATTCTACACAACCAAGGTCAGTAAGATTCGGCGTTCTCGTTCACCTGAACAATTAAGGAAGTATATTATTTAAGCCTTTGAAACACTGAGCTTTTGCTACTACTAATGACTTGCTCTAATCTATCTTGTGTTTGTTTATTCTTCTTCCATTAAAGCTTGAGATCTGGAGTTGGGAGTTTGTTGCAAAGACCATCTGGTCTGTCCAAGCCAGGGGAGGGGAGGCTTTGCTCTTTGTTAATTAGAAAATGGTTTTTGGGGTGAATCTATCTTCCTGCTACAAAGCCGAGGCGTGATCTCTGAGTCCTCCTCTCATCTCCAACGTCTTCACTCCATTAGAGCTGCCATTTTATGTCTGTGTCATGATTAGTACTTATTAGGAGGCAGGGGGTTCTCAAAATGTGCGTGTGCTAACACTTAGAAATTGGCCATTAGAGGGCAGAAAGAATGCAGACTTGAAACAAACCTCATGTTTCCACTGTATCGGGTTCCTTTCTCGTCTTCGCACCAGGGAATCTCCCCCCTTTGCCAAGATCAGTAGGGTACCTTTCCATTGTTAGGGGTATTTTGTATGTCTAGTATCAACTTTCAAACTTGCTGGTACACATGCTGGACTTTTCTCGCATTATGTACTCTTGGTAATAAAGAATATATTTTAAAAATCAATCTTTTTCCAAATGATTTGAAAGTTTCTTTTTTGATGATGTCCATTCTTTTAGGAAAATTCATAAATTAAACAAGTTTTATGAAGACCTATTGTGTTTGAATTTATTGCGGCAGGAGCTGTACCTAACTGGTAAGGAGTAATTGTTTGAAGTTTGCTTCCAACAATGATCTTGCTTGCCCGTTAACCTGTCTTGATGTAGCGTTTCAACCAAGTGCTGGTGGACTAAGGTATGACACTCTCAACATGGAGTTGTCAGGTACTGAGTTCCATTGACCCAGAAGAGTAGAGAGTGGAAGTTCTGCATTAGAGTGGGCCCAGCGCCCCAGCTATGGATCGAACTACGGTCCTTCTGATATGCAGACAGGCGTGCCACTTAGCTGAACGCTGGACAGCTGACTGGCTGGCATGTCATCAATTCAATATGCCTGCTTCCCTGACAAGGATATGACCATTTGCCAACAATTTGAAATCCGGAGAAATCTTTAAAAGGGGAACGGTTTTAGGAAAACAACTGCCTAATTCGTACAAACTTTTTACTGTCAAATTTATTGACGGAAGTATCGAACAAAGTGAGTCTGGTCAGGTCAGACTCCGTGTCGCCGCCTCTTGCCTCTGAATGTCTGTTGCTCCATTTCAAAGTGGAATTAACATTTTTGGGAAATTGTCTTTCATTTCGGATATAGGAGGGGTGCTAAGTGGACAAATTAGTTTTCTGTAAAAGGCGACTGTTTGAAGTAGATTGAAGCCTCTTTTTCCCTTTTGGTAAAATTTATGAGAATGGAGCCCTCTAACACCCGCCAGGGACTCGTACAGAGGCAAAGTTTTGCTACATAAAAATTTACATAATTCTTCTTATCAGTAATACTACGAGAACTTGTAGAGAGAGGCAAAACTCAATCGGCCCTTTTCTGAAACTATTTGTCATTTCGTTGTTCTTTCTTCAATCAAAACGACTTGAATCAGAGTACTGGGTTCAGAACAAGGTCATCCGACCCTTCACATCATCCTTTTCTAGGCTTCCTACTAAGTTGTCAGCTGAGTATGCGTCTGTTTTAACAGTTAGACCTAACTTGAAAACTTGTCCGTCTTTTGTTTTATGAAAATCTATTACTCGACTACTCCGGTAGTTTACATGAACAGACATGAATGTTGCTTGTTGCTAATTGTTGTTTTAATGTTGATGCTCAATTTTATGTTTAATTTAACAGATAGAGTTAAAATAAGATTAAGAAGGAAATACAGTAAGAATCTAATTGCCTTTTAAGCTCTAATATAAAATTTTCTAATGAACTCGTGTTTTCTGGCTTTTGGATTGTCTTTGAGTAGGTAAAACAAAATTCTCGCTGCTTACAGTACGCTTGCAGCCAATCCCAGAGTCCATTGTACATTGAGGAAAACCATGCAGGCTGGTATGACCGCTTAAGTTTCTGGAATTTTTTAAACTCCAACATGAATATGTGGGCGGGTTTAGTTTGAGACGTCCATAAGCATACTCCCTCACCCGCGTCGAACTGGTCTTGGCCGAGCGGATTGGGTCAACTACAACAACAACACAATCAGAAACCGTTTTCTGCGAACCGATTTTACGAAACTCAGGCCAACTGTTTGCGATAATAGGGGAAGCCAGAAGCCGTTTTCATGGTCTTCTATCAATGAAAGGCCGTGTCAGAGCGCACACCTTGTATTTATTGGCTCGTTAGACTGACAAAGGGATAAGTGCATTTTATGGAAAGACTCATTTTCAGTTCACTAATTTGCTGATTTTACGATTGACTTCATTTGCACCCTTTCTCTTTCCTCTGTCAGCTTTTTAGCCACTAAAACTATTCAACTGACGCTTTATTTATCCTAGGGAAACTTTCTCACTCTAAATTTGTGTCGCTTTTTCATTGTTTTGTGATTGAATGAATCCTGTGTGGATCTGTTCCTGGATTGAATCCCTAGGCTCTGGTGTCTACACAAAACTAAGGGCTAAACCAGTTTAAAATTAACTCAATTCTTTTCGTACATAAATTAAACAGTCCATTTTATCCCCAGGGCTAAACGAGTTAAAAACTTCAACAATATATTCTTTTAACTCGCTCGCAGGAAGGCCCTAGGAATTGTGATGATTAGAACCACGTTCAGGATCAAGCTTAATGAATAGGTACTGCCTACCAAATTTAACACAGCATTTTTGTAGGATATGATAGTTGCTGGTACGATGTAACTAGCCTAGTGGGGTGGGGCAGAAGCGAATAGGGATATTAATTCCATTAACCCTCTTCTGCCCAGAGAAAGCGGCTCAACATGACCAATTTTATATTTTTGGCTGCGGTGATTACTGAGAACCACCTAGAGAGATGGGACTGCCACCAGTCGATAGAGAATTAATTTATCTACATTTTCTAAACTGGCATGTTTAGGTCTCCGATGCACCCATAAAAAGTTAGACGCCGTCAAAGTCGGATGAAGTAGGCATTTTTTCAAAACTTTCATTGCGAAAAACCAATAAATTTGCCAGATTTTCCCCACATCAGAACAAAATCTGTATATAATGTATATGTAATTTTGACTTGAGATGAGTGAGGGATCGACCAGATCTGTTACTGCTCAAAGGCGTATGTTTTACTCCGCTAAGTGGGCGGGACGGATAGCCGATACAACCCTTGGATTCTTGCACTGTAGAAAATGACTTTAGGTTTTGGGGTACTCCCCCATGGTATTTACAGAGCTGTATTAATGGTAAAATACTGACATGGTAAGAACAGCAGGTTGTACACGCATAAATTTGGGGAATTGGATAGAGATGAATTTTATTTATTCAGCCGCGTTACCTTAAATCTTGTTTTACATCAAACATTAATTCGTGTTTGAAATACAAACGTGGATATGCTTTATTGGGACTTGTCTTAAAACTGAAAAAATTCCTCAACCGTACTCGTACTGACGTACAGTATTTTGCTTCAAAAATAGCTATTCTAATCTGAAGTTCTTTCGGTTAAATTACTTTACTTACATAATTTGATAGCGATATGACTCCGCTGGGACTCATATGTTGATCTCATTCATGCTCGTCGGCGTTTTTCTTTTGTGTGCTTGAGGTTTTCCGCCTTCACATTTCCAAACTATGTGGAGCTTTTAGAATTTACTAATTTTTGCATTTTTGTCATTATTGGTTGGTCCTAACTTTCCGGACTGCAAAAAGAAACTATTTTTGCAAGCAGAATTTATCCCTGATTCTTACTTATGCAGTAATATGTAAAAAAACGTGTGCGAACACAAAAGGCTTTCCGAACTGTTTTAGCATATTCTAACACTTGCTTTAGGACTTACCTAGCTGCTGGTAATGAACGAAATTTATGGGGTGGTTGGGTTTTTATGCCTCATCGGTCATGATTACAGGTTGTAGTATCGTTATTATCACAAGAGCTCGGAAGCATGGTAAAGCAAAGTTTTGGTGCCAAAGTTGGAAACACTTTAAGCTATAGGCAGTGTGGCATATGAAGCTTAAATATATGCTATATACTATAGGCTATACAAACTAAACTGCAAAATTATACAAACAGAAGTAGCCACAGATTTTTTGTTACAATTTCAGATACTGTAATTCCAGAAATTCTACTTTTTTGATTATTATGCGACTTCTTAGTTTATTCAGTAGTGACAATTGGATTTTAGGACATCTCCTTTCAGGAAAGGCATATTATTTCACGGACATTATAATTTCTTTTCACAGCTTTATGGTTCCAGTAAACGATAGGTTTTCTATGGTAATTTTAGGAATGACAGATTGATTTCTCCAATATTTGCTTTTGAGTCTCCAGACGTGGAACCCCTTTTATTACTCTTGAACTTTTTACCAAATCATTTTGGTTGCAATTATTGTTCCTTTCAGTTTGCCAAGAAGTTTGAAGAGCGCTGGCAAACGTAAATTGCTGGTTTAAGCTTTTTTGTATTTCGCAGTGTATCAACTAAGCAAGACTAGACTAGACCGACAGGAAATTGAAGCTGTTAACAACTCATATTCTTAATTTTTCGTTTCTTTAGTAGACATGGGCACGGGTCCAAAAAATAGGACCCGGGTACCCGGCACACCCGAAGCCCTACTACGCTGGGTACCCGGGACCCGAGCAATTTATGGGTACGTTTCGGGTACCCGAAGACGAAATTGCAATTTCAAATCCTATTTTTGTTTGCCATTAAAATAAAACAATTTTATGGGCATGCAACTCAATTCTTTTTTTTAGTTAGTGCAGGGCAGGTCTTTAGTGACTAATGGCCAAAAATATTGGTATGAACCTGACCATAAGCCATGGTCAGTTCATATATTACAGAATTCAATACAATCATTAATATGTATATACATTAATATGTACTGTCTTCGCTTTAGATGTCGTTTTCTGATCAAATAGACATCAGCTGTATTTGCAATTTGCAATGCTTATTTTAAGACTGATTTTGGAAAATTCTAATGTTTGAAAATTTGGTTGAGTTTTATTTTTTCTGTATTACCGAAGGCTTTTGTGAAACGGCGAAAACGTGTACTACTAGACTAGAGTTGAGCTTTGTGACATACTGGCCAGCTCGCAAGACTACTAGAAGAACATACCGTATCTAAATTACAGCTTTAGAGTTGTGTATTGCGTTATGTAACTGTTCAGCAAAATCAAAGACAACAAATTCCGACTGTCCCTGCAAATCGAAATATTGAATTTCTTGAAATCGAATAATTTTGTTATATGAACTGGTGGTAGAAAACATCCATACAAAGGCTTAGCTCCTTTTCGTTTGGTCGGGTTTGCGTGGTGAATGGCAAACTGGAAAAGATCCAAATCCAGTTTTATCCGGCTTTTTCCGTTTCATCTGGATATCGGGTACCCGTCGGGTACCCGACTACCCGTGCCCATGCCTATTAATTAGTTTTTCCTTAAACGTGCAGTTTTGTATGGAAAGCAGGCATAGGAAAGATTGATAAGCCTGGTATGGGAAATCAGCTGACGGCCCTGTGGTGTAGTGGGTTAGCACGTCTGTCCCGGGATCAGAAGGGTTGTGGTTCGAATCCCGGCTGGGCTAATTGTTCACTTTCAGCTGTGTGTGAAAAGTTGAACCACCCTCTTCCCTTTTCTCTCCTAGGCCCTGGTTTCGTAGGTACAGGGGTGCCGGACGTCTTTCGTCTAGGGCTTGTCCTCGGTTTCTTTTTGGTGCACCTGCCCTGGTAGAAGCGCTACGTTAGGCTGCCAGGATAAAGGCTTGGTTAGGTTCCTCAGTTGTTGTCTGTGGTTGGTTGGATCATAAAGGGGCCTGGAATGTGTGTCGGGGGGCTCAGAATGCCCTGCGCAAGACGCGCTTTCGGTGGGATTCCGAGTTGAGTAAGCCGCGGGACGCGTCTTAATAAAACCCGGGGGGTGATGTAAGGAAGCAGGCATATAGTAAAGATTGATAAGCCTAATCTGGGAGTTCAGGTAATGGCCCTGTGGTGTAGTGGTTAGCATGTCTAACTCCGGAGCATAAGGTCCCCGTTCGATCCTCGACGGGCCAATTCTTTACTTTCAGTCCTGAATGAAACAGCTGAACCTCTTCCCTTCTGTCTCCTAGGTCCTGGTTTCGTGAGTACAAAGGTACCTGACGCCTCCTGTCATGGGCTTGTCTTCGGTTTCCCTTGGTCTACCAGCCCTGGTAGAAGCGCTACAGTTTACGCACAAGCTCTGTCACATATTTTTGCCTGTAAGTAGTGCTCTTGCTATCGCTATTTAACCTTTGAGTTTTGATCCGCTACTTACACTGGTAATATCTCCTCATTAAATATAGAGCTTCCGGATTACTTCAGATAGGAAGCCCCGTGGTTCGAATTCCGGAAGGGCCATGTCTTGACCAGACATGTGCAGGAGGGAAAATTTTTGGGGGGGGTGAAGGGCGGCCGAAGGCAGCCGAAAAACCGGATTTTTCCGGTTTTTTACCGGAAAAATCCGGATTCTGGGGGGGGGTGAGGGACCCCTCTGTGGGGGGTGAGCTCAGGTCTGGGGTGGGGGGGGGCCCCCCCCCCCCCCCAAACCCCCCCCCAAGCACACGTATGGTCTTGACAGATGGACCATGCAAATTCGTGTATCTACTTATCTCTAACGTTTACCTCTAACCTAAAAATACTTTTCTACTTACAGATTCATGCTTTATGCGTTTCTGTTAATATTTGTATTTGTACTATAAACTAATATGCTATTGATTGATTGATACAACTTATGACATAGTCTGTTTAATTTACCACAATATTATCGTATCATTGACAGTGTCCAGAAATTATGGAACTGCGGCCTCCTTCCGCGGCCGGTCCAGGACGTCGATTCTCAAGAATGCCGCCGCCCGCCCTGGTTCTGGAAACGGAATCGGCTCGGAAGGTCAGCATTGATCCTAACTGTGGCTCTGGCAGTGCTGATCACAGACCGTCAAGATCTCGATCAGTGTTTCCACCGGAACCCTCTGGATGTGAGTTAAATTTAAAAAAATTAAATGTTAATTAAGCATTAAAAGCTTGCTGACCGTAATTGCTCGTGTGGCTTGTGAGCTTGTGAACTTGAGACTAATGATGAAATCTGGTGCAAGGTCGCTGCAGTGTGCGTTTATTTAGTTTAGTTTGTCTGTAAGAGGAAAGCTACCGACAAAAACTCGTCAAAATAATAAAACAAATATTTCAATTAAGGTGAGACCGGACAGACACGCAAGGAACTTTCTCAGAAATTTTTTCAGTTTCCCATAAATTAAAGTGTGACAGTGTACAGATGTTATGCAACAAAATAACACTCCATCAAATTTCCACCTCTAACCAAATTTCAGAACGAATTTCTGTCTGCTTTTTTCCCTGGCTACCTGCTACGATTTCTTCTGAATATAATTTAATTTTCCCCGCCAAATTTGGCTATTTGGTTGCATATCCATCGGGACATGTTTGATTAGCTGGTTTGCTGAAAATTTAGCATAAAATGCAAATACTGATTAGACGGCGCATTCATTCTGGGCTGACTATATTTCTCCCCCACAGCAAAATGAAGCAGTTTAGTGGATTGTCTGTTTAATAGAAATTAATAAATTCCTAAAATAGGAAAGCTCAGTTTAATTTTGTTTTCTTATTGGACTACTTTAGAATCTTTAGAACCTTTACTGATGCTGATACCTAGTTTTGTGGCAATCTCGTACCATGAAGAATAACCTTAGCAGCAGCACTTTGTTTATCCGCTGTTTTTAAAAAAATTCAGTTTGAATTCAAACTAAAGCTTAGCTCTTTTGATATCTTTTTCATTTACCGAAGGTGTAGGCACAATCGCCAGCAGGAGCCAACAGCAACAGCAACTACAACAGCAACAACAAAAAACTACCAATAGCAAACTTTTTTAAAATACTAGTAACTCTTCATAATAAATTAATTTTATTATTTATTAGTAGCGGAATCAGACCCGGGATCGACAGCCGACACTTTTCAAGCTCTAAAATATTTATTAGTAATCAGCTGGGATTCCATTTGTAGGTTGGATTTCCGCAGAGTGTGCTACTGCAAAGGGAAGTCAATTTTAGTAGACCACAATTTAGCTCAGCGAAAGTGTCTTAGACAGTGACTAGGTGTTTCGAAGTGCTTGACGCGAAGCTCGGAAACTTCGTTAGCTTTCATAATTGGTCGGCGTGCTGATTGAACACAGTATGACACTTAAAGAACCGAATGTTTTAGGATTTAAGCTTCTTAAAAGGGTTGTAGTTTGTGCCGTTAGCTTTCATAATTGGTCGGCATGCTTTTGATGCTGAGTGCGACACTTAGAGAACTAAGCTTCTTTAGAAGGGTTGCAGTCTGTAACTAAGTCTGATATTGTGATTCTTTTTGTATGGGGAGATTTAGATTTTTTGTTAAATTTACCTAACTTAACCTTTCCTTTGTCCTTTGTGTCACTGAGCCAGGACAGGGTTCAAACAGTCAGAAAAGCTCCCAGGCTAAAATTACATCTGGCAGAGTCAAAAGAACGGAATTTTCTACATTTCTCATTTGGTCGGATTAACTGTCCCAGTTTGAATGAAGTCCAACTTTATCTCCACTGAGAGTCAACTTGGAAGCCATATTAACGATATTTCTGGTTAAACTCAAATTCCCCTTGAATAGAAGGAACATAGCTGAACTCTGATTTGCGATAAAAGAATGGGATCATTATTTGTGGATTTTACCGCCAACCACTGATGGAAGGTAATTTTAGAGTTGTTAACATTTTCATTGAGAAACTGAATTTTAATTTGTTAGCATATAAGGTTTCATATACATTGAAATTGAGAGGTCTTAATGTGAAACCTGACAACAGCGATTTCTAAAATCCAGGTTAAATGAAGGTTACAGGTAGGTGTCTCTAAAGCCTATATTATGCAAATTAAGTAGCATATAGAGAGTACATGGATCATTGTTTGTCCGCGTTGTATGACTATTAATTCCTAGTTACCTCAGTTTGGATACGACCTCTTGCTGCGAGTACCCTGCAGCTCAGTGGCAGAGCGTCGGAGTGCTTATCCAGTTGCCATTTCAAAAAGATTGCAAGTTCCGGATTACGCAACTCGCAGCTCCAAGTTGCCGATTTGCAAGCTGCAAGCTTTTCATAAAATGACGTGCGGAATCCGCTCCGGACTTCCACTTGCAATCCGCACACAACTGCAAGTCAAAGTAAGCTGCAAGTTTCAAGTCTGTTTGTACACAAGCAGCAAGTAAGTATCTCATAAAACTGGCTGGACTCATTCGCTACTTGCAGCTGCGAGAAAAGTCGTCTAGTATTTTCACTAAACGATTTTCAATAAATTGGAATATCTTTTTGTTAGTTTTAAACCAAATTTTGTGAATAACTATTTTGACACGTCTTGCATGCTTGCTGAACATTTTACTAAATTTTATTGAGCAGTGAACAAGTTACGATTTTTTTAAAGAATTAAGGCCAATTTTCTTTTTACTCGCACTTGCGTTGCAAGTGGGTCAAGCTCAGCAAGTTGGCGGAAAAGATTTATGAAAGGCTTGTAATCCGCCCTTGCGTTTCCACTGCGTGTACTCGCAAACTCGCACTTGCAAATCCGCAAGTTTTTATGAAATTGGCCCCAGAACTCGTGTGTTCGAATCACACCTGAGGCCAGAATTTCTCGGGTCTCTGGTGCTGTAGTGACAATTTAATTTCCTATTCTTTCACCTTCACTGCGAACAAGATTCCTGTTTGCGCATCGCAATATTTATCATGCATTGGCTTGGCATATAATAAAGTGGTCGGAAAAATGCTGCTTATCGATTAGATCTCAAATCGGGTTCGAGAGCTTATCGTAACAAGCATTGGTTCTTGAGCAACCACGTTTAATGGTGTTGTTCTCGTACGATGGCTGAGTTTTGAGTAATTG
>JASAND010011098.1:0-33490 GCA_030248195.1 Trissonchulus latispiculum
GGAGGCATATCCACGTTTGGACCTCCTAAAGGGATTTTGGAAAAGGGGACTTGGCCCAGAAAACAAAGGGCTTTCTGAGAAAAGTTTCTCTACGTTAGGCGCAGAGGATCTGCCGGATTTCTTAGGATCATCGGCAGGGGAAGATTGGTTCGAGGAGGAGGTTGAAACCAACTCCATAATCGAGATTTTGGGTGCATTCTTGGTAGGCCATTGGTATCCGGCTGGTGTCTGCACGGATAGCACTACCATAAAGTGATCGCTGTTCTCGTTATAGAGATAAAGCGAATTTCTCTCATAACTTTGGCTTGATCCAAGCAAAGCGTCTGGCAAAAATTGTTGCCAAGCCCACACAGGACCAAACTTTGAATAGGACTGTATAGGCGTACGTAGCCAGGCAGCAGTCAAAAAGAGTTCATCATCAGTGGCATATTCGGCAGTTTTAGTAAGTCTATTTTTTACCGATTCAAGATCATTAAAAAGTGTACGAAAACGCCGTTTATGCTCACATGTCTCGAGAAAGGTGAGTAAGTCTCGCTTGATGTGTACCCAATGCTCTTCAGAGCCAGTAATGGCCAGAGAGATGGCACGATAGTAACAATTCCCATCCCCGATAACATTAATTACTTCGTACGGCTCGTGGAGTGGGGTATGCCTCATCATCTCGGGCAAAATGTGGTCAATTGGTAGACCGCGTAGTAATGCCATATGACGTTGCCAACGAGCGTCAACTGGATTAAAAAAATGTCTACGGTTAAAAGCAATGGGATCTTTTTCTGGTGTCAGGGATTCTTCGCCCATGAACTGGGGAATGCTATCTGATTCCGAAGCAGAATCTTGGGAAGAAATAGCAACTTTCACAGGAGCAACGCTTTTCTGTTTTGGAGAAAGCGGAACTCGCTTCCGAGGTTTCACAGCCGGTTTTTCCGGGCTAGTATCTGAGCGAGCAACTGTGGACTTTCGGCGAGGCTGCTTGCGAATTTGCGGTTGTGGGTCTTCATTCTCAGAAGGAGAATCAGCAGCAGGCGGAGTCTTAAGGGGTTCTGGTTCCAACGGTACTTTCGCAGTTTTCGAGTGCCGCTCCTTAGGAGCAGGAGATTCGTCCTTATCTGAATTTGAATCATCATGATCATGAATGGGTGCCGTAATTACACGTGGTTCAACGCATGGATACATATTATTAAATTGAACTTTAACTCTCTTCGCGCGCCGGTTTCCTGCGGGATAAACCTCTGCTACACACCCAATAATTTTCTCTATACGATAGGGTCCAATTTTCTTATCTAAAAGTTTGAAGACCTGATCTCGTTTTGCAACATTCGAGGCTTTAATCATAACCAAATCACCAACCTGAAACTTTGGCTCAACTGCATTTTGATTATAATTTGCATCCTGAACTTTTCTAGCAGCTCCTATTTTTTCACGAGCTAAAGACCAAGCTAGCTGTAACGCCTCAGTTGCCTCTCTAACATAATCAAACCCCGAATACTTTCGATCGGTAGGTATGGAAACGTTGGTTGCACTAGGCAGAACGGGATCCCAAGCATGTATAAGATAATGCGGAGTTTCACCCGTAGTCGAATTTATGGAGGTATTATAGGCAAATTGGCAGTAAGGGACCATGTTATCCCATTCCAGGTGATTTTCGGTTACCGTAGCTAACATATCGAGCAAAGTCCGATGCCATCGTTCTACCTGACCATTCGCAGCGGGGTGATAGCGGGCAGTTTCAAGTTTTCGAGTTTGTACTTGCGAGCAAATTTCCTTGTTCAGCAGCGCAACAAACTCCTTTCCTTGGTCCGAAATAAGTAGTTTTGGAGAGCCATATTGTAAAATAATAAATTCAAGGAAACTTTGTGCCACAGTGTAGGCTGTCTTGTTTTTAATAGGAATTGCAATAACATATTTAGAAAAGGCGTCAACAAAACTCAAAATATGTTTCATACCACTTTTGGAAGCTTTGCTTACATCCATGAGATCACAGTGAACACGTTCAAAAGGTTCTACAGCCATGGGAGCATGCTGTAAAGGTGCTTTTGGATTTTTGGGTGGGCCTTTCCGTTTTTGGCAGCGCGGGCAAGATTCTACCCAACGTTTAACATCTGTGTACATTCCAGGCCACCAAAAATGTTGAGATAGTCGAAAACAAGTCTTATTTCTCCCACTGTGCGCGGCATAGGGACTATCGTGACATGCAGCAAGCGCCTCATCTCGTAAACTTTCGGGTACAGCTAAAACTTCAAGGGTAGTATCTCGCACTTTCTCTAGATGCACTAGGACGTCATCGCGCATGTCGCATTGCTCGGCTAGCGAAGTAATTTTGACTGCAAGATTAAAGTTGCTGGGTAGATTTCCATTAACTTTATAATCTATAATGCCATTCAAAAGTAGATCTTCACGTTGCAAGGCTTGTAATTTGGTCCAAGATTTGGGATTAAGAGAAACATTAGAGCTATCGCGTACGGCATGGTGAAAAACCTCGCTAAACATGGCAGTAGCCGGGTCATTCCGTTTAGGACGGTTGGTATCCAGAGATTGACGTTCGGATCGCGGTTCTATTGACTTCTCATATGCCTTACTAGGATAGTCTAGGTCTAAAATTCTTGGTCTAACTGACCTCTTAACCGCTGGCTCCGACTCTTCGGAATCTGAGCTGGAAATTTTACCGGCGCCCTTCAATTTGGGTTGTTTCTCAGGTGAAGGTTGGCCTTTCTCTTCGTCTGAGCTACTGGAGCTAGAGGGTTGCGAAATTTTTGAAACTTTGGATCGAACAGTGGTTACACCCTTTTTAGCGCGTAGTTTATTGACAACTGAGATGTTAGGGTCTCGAGCCCTCTGGGCTCCATTGCGGACAACTACGGAGTTTATGTGAGCAACTAGCTCTTCACTTTCCTCCTGATACACTTGAACAAATTTTCGATCATTTTCTTTTTCGTCTCCAAGTAGACCTTTAGCAATATCGGCAAAAAGTGGGTTTCGAGAGAGTCCATCGGCGTTTCGGAGCTGTGGGTTATTCCGATGTTTAATTTCAAAATCATACTCTGAAAAGGTCATCTGCCATCTAGCTAGCCGAGAATTTCGTGGGGGGTGTTTCATTAGCCATCTCAATGCGGAATGATCTGTAAATAAAGTGAAAGGAGGACCCCCATATAAGTAGTGACGAAAATGTTCAATACCGAATTTCATAGCTAAACATTCCTTATCATGTGTGGAGTAATTTCTCTCATATTTCTTGAGTGACCGTGCTGCATAGGCAACAGGATGGTATTTACCATCATCCTGTTCTTGTGACAAAACGGCTCCTAATCCTAAATCAGAGGCATCTGTATGCAGAATAAGACCTTTAGCCAAGTCAGGGTGAGCTAACACTGGTGCTTCCACTAAACTTTTCTTGAGGAGATCGAAAGATTGCTGGTGCGTATTATTCCAAACAAATCGAACTCCCTTCTTTTTGAGAGAATACAGTGGAGCAGCTAAATGAGCAAAACCCTTAATGAACTTTGCGTAGTAGGCGCACATCCCTAGAAAACTTTCGACGTCTTTGATGTTTTTGGGTACTGCCAAATCGTGAATAGCCTGAATTCGTTCTTTCAACGGTTCCACTCCCTGTTCGGAAATTATGTGCCCCAGATAGGTCACAGACTTTTTCAAAAAATGACACTTTCCTGGATTCATTTTTAGATCAGCTGCACGTAATCGATCAAAAACTTCCTGCATAATTTCCAAATGCTCCTCAAAGGTTTTTGAAAAGATCAGAATATCGTCAATATAGATAATGCACTTTTTCCACTGTAAGTCCCCTAAAATTCGCTCCATGCAGCGCTGAAAATTACCTGGCGCACATTTTAACCCGAAAGGCAAAACATTATATTCGAACTGGCCATGGAAAGTATTAAAACTAGCTTTAGCCTTAGATTCATCGTCCAATTCAATTTGGTTAAAACCTTTACTCAAATCGATTGTCGAAAAATATTTTGCTCCCTTTAAAGAGGTCATGATATCATCTATTCGAGGAATCGGATAGACATCCGGATCGCTAATTTTGTTAACTTTCCTGAAATCTACGCATAATCGTAATTTTCCACCCGGTTTTGGAACATAAATCATGGGTGAGCTCCAAGGACTTGTGGAGGGCCTAATCAATCCGTATTTTAACATTTCTGTCAGTTCCTCTAACAAAGGTTGTCTCAAATGCACGGGCAATCGATAGGGAGTTGCGTAAATTGGTTTTGCTTCACCAGTGTTAATATGTGCTTTAAAAATGGTGCATTTTCCGATATCAAACGGATGCTGAGAAAAACAAATTTTGTTCTCATTCAAAAGACCGAGGAATAGTCCAATTTCCTTCTCGCTTAAATTTTCTTTGTCAAAAGAAATCTCCCGCATGGCCTCTGGGAGGTCATCCAATTTACACGGCTGACTAACTTTGCAAATATTGACATTGAAATCTCGGCTTCCCTTAACGTTCCTTGCACAACTAGACTTGAATGAATTTCTGAGACAGACTGTCTCACCTCGCTCATTGACAAGTGGTTTGTACCCACGCATAATTTGACCTCTCCTAAGTTCATTTTGAGGTGTAACATTGCCCAGTGTAGAATTTTCGTATACAGTCAACGGCTGGCCCGTTTTATTTTTCATTAAAACCGGGATTAGTCTTTGTCTCAAATTAACCATGGCGGGCATGACTTGAATAGAAGAGTCGTTGCTCTCAAATTTTAATTCAGAAGGTTCAAAAAATCCATCATATTTTAATTTGTCCATACTCTCGACTAAAGCAGGTACAGTAACTTCAGAGTAAGCAGGGATTGTAACTTTCTTAATTGCTGACACTCTATAGGCAGTCTGCGTAACAGGCGTGTGATGAATCAATTTGGCAATCATGGGGGGTCTCTCAGGCTTCGACAATCTTAATTCACCCTGTACAAAACTTAAAGTCAAATCCCCTCCATGTTCGTGTAGAAAATCGGTTCCAATTAAGCAATCTTCTGCTAAACCTTTTGGTACCAAAAAGGTGTGTTCAACGGTAATCCCAGGCGTATCATAAAATTCAACTGGAACTTTGACGGCTCCCCGAAATTTTAAGGCTTGGCCATTGACACCCTCAGCACGTAAAGGTCTATCCATAGGTAGAATTTTCAACTTTAAGTGCCTAACCAAACTTTCATTCATTAAACTCAAATTCGCGCCGGTATCTAACAAGGTTTGCACAGGTTGTCCATTCAAATTTACATAAATCATAGGTAAAGGTCGAGGAGGCATTGAAATAACCTCGTCCTCCAAACAACAGGTACAACATTCACGTTTGGTCATTCCTACCTGAAAAGTTTTACTCATTTTAGACTTAGCTGGCATAGTAAGAGGTAATGTCACCCGGGTGCCATCGGTTGCTGGCCAAGTTATCGTATGTTGCCCTAAGTCTAAAGAAATTTCTCCCGGGAAAGTTACCATGAAATCGGATCCAAGAATACAATCTGCGGTAAGTTTTTCGACTACTAGAAATTTCCAGTTGTGAACAGGTAAACGTTTCTCAGCCCCACGAAAAAGAATCGGTATCTTAATGTATCCCAAAATTTGACATTTTCCGCCGTTAGCAGTCCGAAGTGAACCCACAGTTTCTATGGGTATGGTAGTCAGACCCAACTTTTCAACTAGACTTTGTGAGACGACAGATACTAATGATCCTGTATCAAAAAGTGCATCCACGGGTCTACCTACTAAAAGTAAACTGATCATCAAGGGTATAGTCCGTACCATCAAGACCGAATGTGCGTTGACCGTTCTCCCAGAATTCCTAGTTCCCAAGCGTGTCTGTGGTCCAGATCCGTCGGATTCAGGACTAATTGGCCTAACATGGCGCTTAAAAGGACTCGTGGCAGCGTCAGCCTGTGTATGGCCAGGTGACTCACTGTTCTCTTCCTCGGAACCCTCGAAAGTTACTTGCCGTGAAAAGCGCACGATTCTTTCTCCTTTTCCTTTTGTATTTCCGAAATCTAAATCGATTAGTGGTGACGGTTGACTTTCCTGACTGTCATCAGTCATAGGTCGAGAACTCAGGTCTAGGTGGTCATGTCCGTAGTCTGACATAGACGAAGCATAGGAGGTGTCTCGAGACATGGGCTTATAATGAGACATAACGTGACAGCGATTTGCCATTGACCTACGGTCTCTCTCTGCGGATGACATTTCTAAATTCTCACGTGGCCGATACGGCATGGGGTCGCTCTTAACAGATAAGTTTCCCAATTCTATAGGGCGCTCCTCCTCGTCGTCACTAAACAGAGATTCCTGTAAATTTCTACTCTCTACAGGTGCGGAAATGGAGGGTCGGTCGGGTCGCGGTGGGGAACCTCGTCGGTTACGTATCCTGGCCCTGAATTTCCTACCACAGGGTGTAATCCACCAAACTATGAGACATCCTACCAAGACAATTACTATCACTATTACTAACCCATGCCTAAGTTCTAAAGGGATTAACGGCAAATGCACATAATTTTTCACCTGACTTTGAATCAAATTTTTGGCTTGTTCGTTTTCGTAAGCAGCAGTAGAAAGTTCAGTAAAATGTAACGGGATCCGTCCCAAAGGGGCGGGAACGATAATTTCCTTTAAATCAGAAGTCGTTACTGTGGTTTTTGCGATGCCCAAAGTACTAGTTAAAATAGTGTTACCAATAATCAGGTGTAAGTAGCGTCCATGCTCGAACCAGAGTGTTCCAGTTGCGGGTACGGCTACTCTTTCTCCCTCGGCCACGTGATTCAGTGAAGGGGAGCGAGCAACAATAACTTCAGTATAGTTAGTCCTAATTAAAACTCCTGCCGGCGTCGTACGGTAAATAGTAGAATTGTCTAAGACTTTCACCTGAATATATTCTCGGCAGTGTTCAAATTCCTTTCCCATGCGCTCAATGGGATGACTAATCAAAATTTGCAAACATTTCGCTTTTAAGCTAGTCACGATCGCGTTAGGGGGGCAGAACCATAGCCCGGGCGCGGTTTTGCATTCAGAGACGTCAATTTCTCTAACTTCTCCAGTGTCTAGCCTTTGCGCGTACTCAGGTAAGGGTGCTAGAGCAGTAATTCCGTTTTCTCGCGAATTATAGCCGACGTTGTGAATTGCGTAGAGAGGGCGGACCTCCTGTTCTAACGGAACTGGAATCTCAAGCATAAATCCAAACCGCAAGGTATTAAAATCAATTTTGATCGGATAGACCTTTCCAAATTGGTAAATCAAACTTGGCTCTTGCCTGAGTAAGGAGTTTCGCAATGACGGATGGGTTCTAATAATTCCTTTTAACGTTTGCAAGTTTATCAAATTCGGATTAATTTCTGAATGCAATCCGGCTCTCATAACAGAATTTAAACCATCTCTCAGAGAAGACGTGAAAATATGCGCTAAAAGTTGCATGTAAATTTGTCGCATATAAGAGAAGTTTGAACACCTAGCCCTGATAATTAGAGTGGTTAAGTCCTGTACGGTGTGATGTAAGAAAGCATAAACTTGCTCATTTGCGTGAACTATACGTTTGATGGAGTCAGTAATTTTGAGCTGGTCCTCTCGCAAAACATTAAACCCATGCTCGACGGCAGACACACGATTATCTAACTGACCCATATGGTAGGTGTTGGCTAGACTGTTGGCAAGACCTCCCAATCCTAAAGCCCCAGCTAACAAAAATTCGATGAAGCGCTTGGGTCGACTGTGTGTTTGTTCGGGTGCTGGATACGATGTACAAACTCCAGGCGTAGATCTGCATAAGCTAGACAAAAGTTTCGAGTAAAAATGCGTGTTTAGCACTCCTGAGTATAACTTGCGATATTCTAGCTTAATAGCGTCAATCTCGCGTTCCAAATAATCAAACTGCGGACAACTTTGGTTAATCATTCGAACACAATACTGGTCGGTCTTGGCCTTTCCGGTTGCTAAATCTATGCAGTCTTCCTCGTTAGCCCATTCAGGGGGCTTCCATTGAGGGGACATTGGCGGCACGGCCAACTGTACTATCAAGGCCAGATATTCGGTTTTCTGCGAAATGACCCCTATCCCAGCGGGACTCAAAACTGCTCCCCAACGGGGTAAGACCAACGTTCCAATCTTGGCTATCTCATCCGCTAGAAATCGTGAAGAATCTGTGTCCGCCTGCGTCTGTGCATTAGCTTTCGACACTAGGAATGCTAGCAAAACCCAAGCAGCGGGTACGGCAACCTTTCTCAAAGTTTGAACTAATACGGTCATTGCCCACAATAGACACATGACCCCCGAGGAAAGTTGGCCGAGGCTAGGCTTATTTTCCTCACTGCCCTGGACCTCTGCATTATTCTCAGTTGGTTCAAGGCTGCACTGAACTGCAACTGTATTAGTATCCACAATGGGCTCATGAATTTTGCGGACCCGCCTGGCACTAGGCATACGGGTAGAATGGCGAGGAACAGGCACAAATAGTTCCTCCTCAGTGGATGTGAATGAACTAGCACTAGGTGGCCTAACTACGGGCCGTTCATAAGGTACATACGACTCTGGTGCTCGACAAGTACAGATCAAGGGCTGTCGGCACATCAAAACTTTATGTTGGAAATGCGGTGAGACCAGGCAACGCTTAGCATGCATCAAACAATTTCGAGAAATGTTTCGTGCAGAGCGAACTGAATATTGCCCGGACGAATCAGACCTAGAATCTCCTCTGCGGCGGGGAGAGTTATACCGCTCACCCTCATAGTGATCATCCTGATATCCACTATGGGCTGAACCAGAGGCACTAGAATAACGCCCAGATTGATATCCGCCCTCATGGCGTCGATCTTCTTCCTGTGTCTTAGAGCAAGACACAGCGAACTTTGGACCATACTCTCTCCTCATTTCCGGGGGAAAATTTCTACCCCGATCCCTACGATCATAATTTTGATTTCCATGGTACTGTTCCCTTCTGGGACCATGATCATCTCGACGATCGCCCTGGTAATTTCTATCACTCTGTTGGTGGCGGTCTTGTCGACCATTCTGGTCAAAATTTCCTTCTCGTCGGCTTTGGTAATTCTGATTACCCCTAAAATTCCTATTTACATCTGGCCTTCGCTGAAAATTTCTATCCGAACCCTGATTATTGGGCCGGTAAGCGCCTCCACCAGGTTGGCGACATTCCCTGCGTACATGCCCTGGTCTGTTACAGTTGAAACAGGTGGTGCCTGGAGGCAGGTCACGCCCCTTCCCGTTTCTGCTAGGATTTCCACTCTGTTTAGAGTCAATTTCGAATTTCTCAAACTTTGCTTTTAGCTCCTTAACGGCTTTCTCTGCCTCTGCAATAGCGGCAGGCGTGTCCTGACAGCTCCTGAAGTTTGGCTCAATAAATGAAGGATATGCTTCACCTGGGTACTCACCCTCAGCCTGTAAAGCCTTTTCAACTGCGCGTTCCATTGTTTTACAGCCCGGAGGCACGCGAGCTTTCAAATCGCCCCTCAGTCCAAACAAAAACAAACGTAACTTTAACACTTCTATCTGGCTTTCTGAAAACCCATCCTTCTCAGTAAAACTCAATCGCGCGTACCTATTTAACCTCATGAGATAATCCATCACGGGTTCTCCCTTCTCTTGTTTCACTTGAAACATAAGAGATGACGCATGGAGCGCCGTGTGCGGAGGGATCATAACTTTCTTAGCGGCTTCGACCATTTCGGCCCACGTTCCGCGACTAGCTTTTGGCACTGATCGGAATTGTTCTAATGCTCTACCTTCGAGCGAACTTGAAAAAGTTAAAATTTTCTGCCCCTCCTCAAAGTCCATGACCTGGCAAAAACGGTCATATTTTTCGAGATGCTCCTCGAAAGACTCTGAGGGCGACCCATGATAAATGGGGACTGAACTGTAAGCGGTGGCGACTCCTTGCGCCCTAATAGCTGAATTAAAATCCGAAAGCGTGTCTGTTAATTTCTGTAAAACTTGTGTCTCAACGCTGGGGGGAGGATTCTGATTTCCCCGGGGCCCTGGCTGTGCAGGCGGCCCTAACTCAGCTGTATCATTCGGCATCTTACCTCAAAGTTTGTCTCAACAAAAAGTAAACTAATATCGAAAATAAATATGAAAATTCAAGAAAAGTGTAACGCTCCTTCAAAAACTATCGGTAAGTTTAAATATTCTATAACAGTGTCTCAAAACAGAAAATCGGTCCATTAAAGTCATAGGAAAGGTCCGGTCTAAGAAATTTGAAAGCTTCCTATCTAATCGTACGTATAATGGAATTTATTAGAGTTTAAGGCCTACGTAGTGTAACTTTTAACTAACAAATTAAATGAAAATTAGCAGACAATTATGACGATACAGAAATACAAATTGTAAACCAGGGGAGTGTTTTAAAAGGTCGTGAAAAGTTCTTTTCGAGGAATAGAGGTCAAGATAATTTTCAAAATTACAATGACAAATTTGATCCGTTTTCAAATTGTAGAGCCTATGAATAGAAAATTATCACCCACTTTTTTCCTCGCCTGCGAGGGCTCCACATGTAATAAAATAGGCTTTCACTGAGGGTTTACTCTAACCAAACGTGCTTTACTTAGAACTGACGAACACTGGTTTTTAATCACTCTTCGACTTTTCAGGGGATTTAAGCCTCCGACCCACAGATAAGCCTAGCTATTACAACAATATAGACTAAACGAGTCAATTGGTCGCTCTATCCGGTTACCGCCGTCTCTCCTTCAGGTTTCGCTTATACTTCGTTTGTAGGACCTATGCATTGTACTTACATGGCAAAATATGAACGAATTTGGTTCAGCCATTTTCGAGATATCAGCATTTGAAGTTGATCTGTTTCTGATACGCAGACGACGTGGTTAGGATATTGGTTTCGGGCTGTTTATTGATGTGCTAAAGGGCATCATCCAGTGAATTCCATATCATAAATAAGGCCTACTATTGAGGTTTTTTTTGTGCTAACCAATGTGTAATTTCACTTCCACCATGTTATGAAAAATGACAAAATAGGAGCACAGGAGGCTATTTTATGTACATGCATTTGCATGCTTTAACGCTAAAAAAACATTTTCTAAAAATAAAATAGTCGGGATTTTTTCAGTACTCTTTTCTGCTCCTATTAGCTATATGCATGCCAAATGCGGCCCAGAAAAAGTGGAACCTCCTACTTCCACACGCGTTAACGTACGTATCGTTCACAACTCTAATCCCATCATGTCGTACAATTAAACCCCAGAAGGCGCTATGAACGGATGCTAGTTCTCAATTTTTTTCTGAACATGTTTGTGTTCAAACGGATGTTAGGCATGCTAGTAAAGCTTAGATAAAGTGGCACCTGCTATGCTTAGGCCAATTTAAAATCAAATCCCAAATATTGAACAGGTTTGTGTTGGAGCGGGCGTTAGACATGCTATATAAAAAGTGAAGAAATAAATGGTACATGCAGGGGCGTATCCAGAATTTCGAAAAGGAGGGGGTTTTAACTAAAATTTACTGAAAAGGAGGGTGTTTTGACTAAAATTTGCACTTTATGTAATGGAGTATTGATAAAATTGAAGCCAAAAGGAGGGGGTTTCAACCCCCAAAACCCCTCCCTTGGATACGCCCATGGGTATATGCTATGCTGAGTTCGGACTTGATCATAGATCTTTTTTTTGGAGTGTTCACATGGTCGTTATACAATCATGTTTTTGAGACAGCTACGTACTGAATTTAAGTTTTGATTCCAGGTTAAAAACCTACATGAAATATTTCAAAAAATAGATAAAAAGCAAGTGTATGTGCCTGTGCGAACGGAGTGCGTCAGCCATAGTACGGTAAATTCATGCAAAAACTGCTTAGTGTATGCAGTGAAAATAATTTCATACAGTTCGTGTTAGTCCATATAAAGAAAATCACAATTATCTGTTAGCTTTATTAACAAAAAGTTAACTATAGTTTGGAAGATAACTTGTAACTTGATGACTGTAACATGTGACTAAGCACAGGTTTTTCTAGCCATTAACACCTTCGTGTAGTTTCTTAGGTATGCTCTGTAAACATTAAGTTAGTCTCCAACCTAATGTCTTTAAAATTTAGGTTTAAGGTTTAATAAATCCAACCAGATAGATGGCAAGAACTTGCATCCGTTATATAATAGCTGCTTCGAGGGGAATGAGTTGTTCGACCTGATGAAATAATATTTGAGATTTGATCCGAAATCGCCCAAGGCGTACATAGCATGTACCATTTATTTCTTAACTTTTTATATAGCGTGTCTAACGCCCGCTCCAACACAAACCTGTTCAGAAAAAATTAAGAGGTTACAACCGCTGATAGCCCTTTCTAGTGTTACGGGTTGTTCGACCTGGTGAGGTGATATTTGGGATTTGATTTTAAATTGGCTTAATCATAGCAGGTGCCACTTTATCTAAGCTTTACTAGCATGTCTAACATCCGTTTGAACACAAACATGTTCAGAAAAAAATTGAGAACTAGCATCCGTTCATAGCGCCTTCTGGGGTTTAATTGTACGACATGATGGGATAGAGTTGTGAACGATACGTACATACGTTAACGCGTGTGGAAGTCGGAGGTTCCACTTTTTCTGGGCCATATTTGGCATGCATATAGCTAATAGGAGCAGAAAAGAGTACTGAAAAAATCCCGACTATTTTATTTTTAGAAAATGTTTTTTTAGCGTTAAAGCATGCAAATGCATGTACATAATTTAGCCTCCTGTGCTCCTATTTTGTCATTTTTCATAACATGGTGAAAGTGAAATTACACATTGGTTAGCACAAAAGAAACCTCAATAGTAGGCCTTATTTATGATATGGAATTCATTGGATGATGCCCTTTAGCACATCAATAAACAGCCCGAAACCAATATCCTAACCACGTCGTCTGCGTATCAGAAACAGATCAACTTCAAATGTTGATATCTCGAAAATGGCTGAACCAAATTCGTTCATATTTTGCCATGTAAGTACAATGCATAGGTCCTACAAATGAGCGAAGTATAAGCGAAATTAATTTTTTGACCCATCGTGCTGTAGTCGGCTTGTACCAGAAACTGACTGATTGCTTCTGGTTGGTTGGATCTAAAGGGGTCTTGAACCTGTGTCAGTGGAGCACGGATCTTTTGAGCTCAGAGTGCCCTGCGCTGGATGCGTTCTCGGTTCGATTCCGAGTTGAGTAAGCTGCGGGATGCGTCTTTCACGGTATCTGGTAGAAGCGCTACACCCCTTTTGCAACCATCTTTGTAAGCTTATTATTTAAACTTTAAAGCAGCAGATAAAAGCCAAGCAGCACAATACAAAATTTGTCATTATTAAAAATCGTGGACTCAAACAACTTTTATCCACAACACCCCCACAGAAGAAACACCAGTGCTAGGATTACGTGTTAAACATATTACTTCACTGAATTTTCAATGAACATTTTGGGTCAGACCCCTACGACTATTCCGCCGCCGGCGGAAAAACTGAGATTAGGCAATATCCCTTCATGGGAATCAACAGAGTCGCCTTATTTTTTGTTTTGAAATTAGCCCAGACATTTCAGTTCGACCTGAGTAATTTTTGTACAAGATTGCTTTAGAGATGAAACCGGGTCACAATTTACTGACCCGGTGACCCGGTGACCCGGTGACCCGGTGACCCGGTGACACGGTATTTTTGAAAATTCAGGTTTAAGCTTGCAAAAAATTAAAAATACTTTATTGGGGTGCGGTGAGTGCTTTTTACCATTTTGGACATTTTTGACGACTAAAATATTAAGTTGAGTAAAAGTTTTGCTTTCCTTAAAGTAGTAGCATCGGAAAGTGAATATTGTAAGTAAGCCGGAAAAAATCAAAACGATTTGCACGATTTTGCACTCTATAATAGTGTTGGGATTGGCCGAAATTTTCCCTGGTTGGCTTGGCTTGGCTTGGCCGGAGTTTGAAGTTGGCCAACCAATTGGCCGTTGGCCGATGGCCGGCCATTGGCCGTTGGCCGGCCCACGGCCAACGGCCAACGGCCAATTGGCTGGCCGTTGGCCGTTGGCCGATGGCCGGCCAATGGCCGTTGGCCAGCCAACGGCCAACTGGCTGGCCGTTGGCCGTCGGTTGGCCGTTGGCTTTTGCTTGGCCCTAAGCCATTAGCCATTCTTTAGCAATTTGCCAAGGTTGACTAGCTGGAATTTACTGTGTTTATTTGTTTACCGTGCTTAATAATGCGTCAACTTATATAATTGAGCTTTATTAAAAATAGATTTTCCAAACGTTTAGCGCCAATCCGCGATAATTCTGTTTTATTTTTGCTGGAGGACTGCAATGAATTGATAATTGATGAGAAGTTGACTGCTTTACAAATTTAAAAATTAAGTTGTTAGCACCATTAAAATTTGCATACAATTAGCAAACTATTGAAACAACGCTATCTACGATAAAAGAGTACGGACTTATCGAAAACTTAGAGCTAAGTGTCAACTTGTTATGCAGGTAAACTGAAAATCTGCAGTAATGTAACGTTTATAATGCAACATGTGCACCGTATTATGCAGAAAAATTAAATTTTGTAAAACAATTGACTCACAAAATCAGTAAATTTGAGCTTGGCCAACAGTCGGCCATTGGCCGGCCAACGGCCAACGGCCAGCCAGTTGGCCGATGGCTGTTGGCCGTTGGCCGGCCAACGGCCATTGGCCGGCCATCGGCCAATGGCCAACGGCCAATTGGCTGGCCAAGCCAACTGGCCGAGATTTCTCGGCCAACGGCCAATGGCTTGGCCGGCCAATGGCCGGCCATTGGCCAGCCATTGGCCGCACCGGCCAATGCACAACACTACTCTATAATGTGAAGTAAACTACGTAGCTTTTTGAATCAAACAAATTGGAACAAAATTCTTTGCCAAAGTCATAACATCATCTAATTGTAATCATAGGGTTTAACATTAGCACTTTTCTGCTTTATCATTATATATTTTAGTAAAATATTTCATTTAGTTGTATGATTGAAGCTTCACTCAGCGGAAATTCTTTGGAAATATTTTTTCGTATGGCTAGGATTCAGAGAATATGAAATAAAATCAATCACAATTGGTTCCTGAAGATATGTAGTAAGCCATAACAATTGCAAAAAATGCAAAGTAAAACTCAGAATTTGTTAACTTTGTTTTGCTGAGATTTTCCTTCTTACCGAGATTTGGCCGTGGAGATTTGAAACCCACAGTCTGACCCTCTCCCTCCAAAAATAATAGCAGCAGCGATAAATCACTTACAGTAGATGGAGCATGGAGAATTTTAGATTTTAAAATAAAGATTTCAGACTCTCAGGGCCCATGTAATAGCTTTCATTTTCTAGTTAAGATTCAACGCAATCATTGTAGTTTCAAACCTAGATCTAAGCTTGATAGGACATTACAAATATTGTGAGGACACTACTACAGCGACAAGCATTTAAAAAACTACACGAACATGATTAAGTTAAGAATATTTCTATTGCTAGTTTTTGAGTAATTGTTGAAGTTTTCAGTTGGCAAAAAATTGGTAAAACTTTGAAAAATATCCTATAACAGCAAAAAAAATTCCTCCAATCAAAAATACCGGGTCAAGACCGGGTCAGAGCTCCTGACCCGGTGACCCGGTCCATATAGTGACCCGAACTGACCCGGTGACCCGGTTTCATCTCTGCTTTCCACTACTTGTAGATTTTGATTTCTTCTTGATGATGTTTATCAGTTGCGATTGCGTAGTGGAATCGCAAAAATTCTAATTAGAATACTGCTTTGATTTGCGTAATGCATAGCTTGAGCGACTAAACTGTGTTTCCAGTTTCCAATCGGTTTATTTAAATTTTACTTTTGCTTTAAACTTAAATTTAATTTTTCACACCTTCACAAGTTTTGATTTTTAAATTTTGTACTCATTGCTGCCTGGTTTCAAATTTTATATATTGTTAAAACGTAAATAATATTTCTGTTTAAATTATTTACCAATGCCACATAAATTAACTAGAGTTGAAAGTATTAGAGCAGGCTCCTTCCTGAGAAAACTTGATCGAGTCGGAGCAGACTATTTGACCTGGTGGGGATGGCATGAAAAACTGTTGACTAATTAGGGACAACTTTTAATTAGGGACAATTTAAACTATGGGGATTACAGTTGACTAACTGGAGCGTTGACACAACTGGGACAAACCGCTGCGTTAAAGCGCAACCACAAAACATATATTGTCATAGGCCACCCTTGTTACTGCGTAAGTAGAGTATGCAATCAGAGTATCAATAACACGCCAAACACTTCATGACCTTTGTAACTTATTGAACAATGACGGCAAAATTTGTGCGGATTTTGCCACGATTCCATGAATTTGAAGCTCAATGTATAACGATAATAACGCTTCCACTTAGCTACAAATTACCAAATAAGAATGGGGCTAACGGGGCCTGCTGTGGGGATAACGAGGATATTCCCTGAAAACCTTACTCCCGGGAAATCATACAACTCCCCTTCCTCAGGGGGATGGATGTGGGTCCTCCCCTGAAGCTAACTTTCCAAGTTCAGGATGATTTTGGGATTTTAAAATTGGTCTTGTGCATTGGAGTGAAAACGTGGAAATTGTAAAAACAGAAAACGGCCGTTTTGATAGGATTTAGTTTAAAAGAAACGAGTAGACGTATGATTAAAAATTAAGCCGAAAAGAGCTTTTTGGAAGGTTTTGGGAAAAAGGGCGCAAAGACAAACAAAACAGAGATTTTACGGTGATTTTGAGAGATGTGGTTTGCGAGGACTTGTCTGCTCGCAAACCACCCGAAAACATCCATAAAAGTACAAACACATCCGAAAACATTCTAAAGGCCCACACCCTCTAAAATACAATACATTAAAAAGTAGCACTGGGCGCGACTGAATAATGCAAAAAATGTGGTGTTCAGGGTCCGAAGACCCCGGCAAATGGCTAAAGGAGAGGATCCTGGGGACCGCCTCGAAGGCATAAAGGTCCCCAGGATCTAATCAATGCACCCGAGCCGTCCGAAGACATGTGGGCTTACAGATGTGATTGGATTGTGAGTGCCTGGCTGGCAGTTCCTGAAATAGAAAACCCTAGGGGACAAGGGGGGGAGGAGAGAGGTGGTATTGTCCAGGCTTCCATGTAATTGGCATAGGACACACCTCTCCCGGGAACATTCGAACATAAAGGGAAAATAGCAATATGAAACTATGGGGAGAGAGACCGACCTCTCTCCCCGACTGCCAGCTAAGCACTGACTGAATACTCCTGTAATCAGCCGAGACCCCAGTGTGGGGGTTGGCCTTTCAGCTTCTAGCAGCTGATTGGCCGCTTGGGCGTGATCACGTTTTTAGTCGGGCTACCGAGTCGTGTCATAGCCCACGTGCGCTAGTTGCTGATGGATGACCCAGGGATTAATGAGACCAGGTAACCCATAAATTGGAAAGATGGACGAACTTTTGACTGGATTTCGAGTGTTTTTGGGACAGAGCTGGAACTCATTAACCCAGGAGGAACAAACATTCCTCATTTTCAGAGCTTTGGTCTGCTAGCGGCCACTTCAGAGCTCCGTGGCGACTTAAGAAAGAATAAGTAAGAATACGTAAGAAGTACTACGTAGTACTACTACGTACTACGTAAGAATAAGTAATACCGTTAAAAGTTAAAACTAATACCATTATCCTACCTATGTCTAATAAGAGGTCAGCGGTGACATTGGTGAGGTCACTCTTACGCATAGGGACTGCGTGAATGCGTGTGTGAGTGACAATCATTCATGCAGGGTCTGGGAGCTCTCCTCGCACGCCACACAGCTGTGCTGGCGGCAAAAGATGAAAGGCCGCCCGGTGAAAAGTAAAGGGGAAAAGTAAAAGTTAAACACTCCTTAATAAAATGGAAAATAAAAGTAATACGCAGGAATTAAAATATTGTTCTTCTTTTAATCCCCTTTTAATCCCTGAAACAACAAAAAAGTACAAGTTAAATTATATATTTCAATTTTATATTGTAATACTAGACCTATTCTTTTTTTAATCCCTGAAACCACCAAAAAGTACAAGTAAAATTATATACGTGTAACCGACCGTTCGCGACGACAGATCAAGCCCAACTGAGGCAATCTCACGATTTGCACACTTTATATACCTTTTTTAAACCATTCCTTTAGTACCTACAGCATACTGTAATTACCTCCTGTTTACACACTGTCTTACTACCAGTTATACTTTCTTACACTGGCTGTCTGGCTACCGTTACTTTGTGCTTAAGTTACTGCAAATTCGGTCCCAGTTTACTCCGAGTATACACCGAGGTTACTCCAAACTGGCTCTAAACATGCTCCGTTCTTGTACCATTTATGTGTTTTTAATCCTATTTGTTTTTACTCTACACCTTCCTCCTGCTCTGATTCAGTTCAATGTACGCTTGATGTCGTTTTATCTTTGCTGTTTGTGCTTTTATTGATTTCGCTAGGTTCTTTTATTGATTTTCAGTAAGAGCCACTCCGAGTAAACACCGAGTAAACACTGAGCAAATACCAAGTAAACACAGAGCATACACCGAGTATACACCGAACCGTCTGAGTAATGATGGGGAATTTCAAAATGCAATTTTCGCTTGGTACACTGTACTCGAAGTTAGTCATGTCCAGATTGACGTGGCAATCCGACGATATATTACTCGATACACGATACATATACATTATGATTCAACTGGATAGCAGCTTGTCTATCTGATCTGATGGTCAAAACAGTTCTATAAACGTCAGCTTGGTCATGACTAATACCATCTCGTGGTGCGGAACCTCTCTTTTGACACAATTCAAACCTTTCAGTTGGTCGTGAAAGAATTGCAATTTAGTTGTGACCACATAATAGAAAATACGTTGTTCGGGCTCAGCGTGTTCGCAGAGAGGTGGATAGGAAGTCGTAAGGGTGGCGGTGCAAATAAACTAGGATACCTAAAGCGGGAGGGAGTGGGAGGGAAAACTTCGGATTGGGATAGAGGTGCGAAAAGCGGAGCTATACTACTCACCTCCCATGCACACATGGGCTTGGCAGCAGCGCCAATGTTGCAAACAAGCGCTAAGGAGTTAAAGAACCCATCCAGCCTCCTATAAACAATACAAAGCAGGCAGCTGTATGCACAGTTCGCTACAGTGAACGTCGGGATGATGCTCCTTTTAGGACCGACTTGTTTAATTTTAATTTCAATCAGTCCATTACTTCATTTTTCTGTTTTATTTTCGAATTTCATATCCAATTTTAAATTTGAATTATTGTTATTTATTTGATCTATTAGAGTAGCTTTAATCCGCCTTCATCATTAAGCTTCATTTTATTTTGAAAATTCATTTTCAATTTCAAACATTTGAGTTTATATTTTAGTTCTACAATAGTGAAATTTTGCTTCATTAAATGAAATTTCGTGAAATTTTATTTCGTGTTGAGCCAAAATGATGTGAAAATAATATTGTAGAAAATCTTCAATTGAACAGTAGGACAAATCTATAAAAATTATTGATCAGTTTCACTCTTTCGGCCTTTCTCGATTTCTATATTTCGAATTTTATAGTCAATTTTAATTGAAATTTACTTGCATCAGGAAATATCCCTGTCCCAAATAAATACAAATTAATCATTACAAATACAAGGGGTCCGTAGTCAAGTTGACGAATTCCTCTGATACATATCCTTTCTTGTTTATATTCAACTTTTAGTTCTAGTTATTGACGAGAGAATCATAAGTTTAATCCAACATACTGGCTTTATTCCTCGAAATTTGGGTGCTTTAAGTGGCATTCAGAGAGCGATAACTGTTTAGAAGCAAACATGGAATGTCCCACCAATCTGGTAACCCACCAACAAATAATCTGGCATGCTAATTAGAATTCTAAAAACACGCTCACTTAAACATTTGGGTCTGTCACATATTCATTTTTTGAATTTTACTGTCAGATTCAGCGTCGTTAAAAAGTTATTGTTTTGCATTTTTAGGAACAGCAACTTTAGACCCAGTTAAACAATTGCAAACCAAAAAGCGTAACAGCTTCTGAAAGTCTTTTAGACAAATAAAGTAAATAAAGATGTTAATACTAGCATTAAACGACCATAAATGAATGAACCGAGTAACTAAAAAGTAGTTGTGCTGCAGTACTGCTGGACTCCAGTAGAAAATTCCCAAAACTGTAGCAGGCATAATTACCGCAAATGCTGTTGTTATGCTAACCATGAAAACACTAGCGAACTTTTTGATTTCAACAGAGTAATTAAAATTAGCTTTCGGGGATGATGCCCGCTTCAACTTTAAAAATTCCACAAATGTCACAGCGTTTAGCATTATACAAACAATTGCACAGATAAATGACGACAATGTGTTAAACAAAGAAAACTGATAACCCCATGCCAAGGTCGTTACGCATGAAGGGTGGACAATTTCCCCCAGTCGTTTCACATTGACCAACACTAATAAACCAACATACACAAAACCACAAACGAAACCAGATAGCATAAGTTTAACAGAAAATGAGTATGTCCAGTTAGCTTGGTACCAATTAGACTTCTTGACAGCAGCCCATCTTTGTAGTGACATGAGGAATGTTGTAGCTGACTGCAATGTCCTAGAAAAGATGAACATCCCCGTGTGTGCAATGCAACTAATCACAGAATTGCCTCTACTCAATCCCTGCCTTAATTGGTAGCGATAAAGAATAAGATAAATACTTTCTGCGCCGTATAGAAAATCAGCCAATGCCAACGTGAAGTACAGAAAATATGCCTTCCTAAGATCTGATATAAGAGCAATTAGTAGTAACAAAATACCATTTGTCAAGCAGGCAGAGGGCCCAGTTGCAAAATATAAATTATATGTCTCCTTCAAGATCTGGATTGTTTCGTCAGTAATGTTGAACATAAGCACGGTAGTTGTTGAGTTTGTCTTAATGCCACTCAAAAGACTTTTAATTCTTGGCGATTCCATTATTTCGTCCTTTGGTTAGATTGCAGCAGATGGAAACCTTTGCAAGAGCAGAAAATGTTAAAAAGCAGTGTTAACGTTGGTGTTTTTAACTAAAACTGTTCTTATTTAGAAATCAAGAATAAAACTGCAACTTACCTCAAAATCTTCCGTAGGAGGTTCTCAATTTAAGTAAAGCAAAGGGAAAACCGTCCTATTGCAATGCTGCGTCGAACAGACGAGCTCAAGTTTAAGAACAATTTTCCGTAGCTAGCAGACCTTTTTTGGAGGAAATTATATACTGTCAAGACAGCGATATGGACTACTGTGAGGAGTGCAGCTTTCAGGCAATTAATTTAAAACATTTCACCAAGAATTTTCCATTTTTAGATAGACGAGATAAAGCTCGAATAAGCTTTAATGCAATTTTTTATAATTTATTTTTATTTTTATAGCGCATGAGGTTCCCAATCTGCACAGCGTGGTTGCAAGAAGCTCAGCTCAATCCAAGTGAACGCAAGTGAACGCATATGCATTGAAGAAAACTTAAATGTTCTTCAATAGTTAAATCTACAATAGAGCTTCAGAGCAGAGCAACTTTCAAGTACGCATTAACAGTACGCGACAGGTTGTCTTGTTCGAAAAAGTTTGACTTTTCTCAACAAAACTAAACTGGATCAGGCATCAGCATCAGAGGTTGGAGTCACCTTAGAACTGCAGCTGGTCTCCAAAACCAGAGAAAATGGGTTCTGGGCTTTTGGGAAGAGGACCGCAGCTATGGACTATGAGGTCGAGTGAGTCCCCCCTTCCTCCCTCGAGTTTACGGAAAATCTTCTCAACGGCAATATATTACGCTGAACAGAAGCGTGTAAACGTTCTCTAGTTGCTTAAATGCAAGGTCAACAGGCGTTGGAAAAATTGGCAATTTGTAGAATTAATGGAATATTTTCCCATTGGCCAATTACCTGAGGCTTCTTCTAATTACTATCTCATGGGTTGTTATCACAAAAAAATGTTGTTTTCCAAAAACTCGACTAATTTTTTTCCAGCGATTATGGAGCATTTATATGTAAGACAGAAGGATGCTACTAGTGTTTTAGGCCGGCCGCGGCCCGACAACTTTCGCTCGCCGTCCGGCCGCCGGCTACCGGCCGGCCACTGGCTGGGATGCATATCAACCATCAGAAATTTACAATTTTTAGCAACTAAGCTTAAAATGAACTCAAAAGCTAACTTATGCGAAAAAGCAGAAGCAATATGCCTAAACTACACCACGCCAAACTAACTTTTTTGCTGTAGCTGGAACACTGAATATATCTTGTTTCATTCACAGTAAATTAAGGTTTTATTGGAAGACAATAATCAGAATACTAGCGGGCTCCCGACGTTTGAAAACTATCTACATTTGGCCTCGGATTTAGTTTCATATTCTACTCTTTTCTTTTTCATCATTTTCCTGCTCCAGCGCCGACTGGGAAGCTGGAAATGAGTTCTATGTTTTTTTCGGAAAAAACTTTTTTTGCCTAAAAACGTGCCTGTCTCATTTTAAGAAACCTTCCCGGATCTGCAAAATAAAAGGAAAGCTCCGAAGACTAATTTTATTACAAAAATAAAAATTCTGCAACTTATGGGGGGCTCCAGACCCCAGACCTCCCTGTACCAAAATTTTACCGCCACAACCGTCTCCAAATCCTGAATCCGCCATTGAAACAAACATTATTCTAGAAAAATCTTGAAGACTAAATCACAATAATCCGCAGGTTGTAAAAGAACTTTTAGGCGGACAACAAATACATAACTTCGCTTTGTTTTTGCTGTTATTCGGAATGTAGTAGCCCCTGGACAGCTTATTGGAGTGAATCCGCAATTCGAAAAACATCCGAAAAGCTCAACACTTAAAATCTCCTGTTCTAATTTAAGTTTAATGGAATTTTACATGTTTACGTTCACAAGTGGACATGGAAGAAATACGCCTCCTCTCGGCAAATTCCCCCACAAGGTGTACTAAAATTGCAGTCACAAGTGGTAAGAAATTCGGCTACAAGTGCTAAAAATGGCCAAAAAAATAAGTTTCCAGATTCAAATTTTCCAAAATTTTCGGCTTCGCTGTATTTGTTACTAAAGCTGTGTTTTGATAAAATTGATGAAAATAGAGAAAATTTAGCTTAAAAACTGCGTTCTGGCAAACATTGTTTCCACAAAGGGTATACAAATTGGCTACCACATGGGTCGGTTAAGTTTTACTTTGTTGTGGTTGTTCTTACCTCCCGTTGTGGTATGTTTACATTATATTAATCTTAAGTACCGCCGCTTCCGATAACAGTACGTGCTTTTGTGAAAGTTTGGATATCCTAATTCTTCTGATGAGTTTGTTGTTATGTCATCTGTTGTCGTCTACTGTTGTGGAATACTAACGTCGCCAAACGTATCCAGGCGCCTCTGCCCTCTACCAGGCTCAACGTGCTTTTGAGAGAGCCGAACAGGCATAATTTTTAGCAAATTCTAAATCAAGTTTTAAATTCTGGGAGATGCGTTTGATTTAATAGACTAGTCCTAGCTTTGCAATTGGGCTCTTTTTTCAAAGCTACACGAGCCGAATATTAACATCTTGTAGAAATGCAATGTTCCGAGGCCTTCAAATTTTGCTATATTTTACGTATCAACAAAATTACTATTGTTGTTTTATTCAAATCGATGAGAAATATTTGTAACAAAGGAGTGTACGAATTTAACTTAATTTTTAATTTTAAAATTCCAAAATTTTGGCTAAAAATTGTCGAGCAATTACAAAATTTTGGATCCGGTCGACACCGAGTCTTAATCGCCGAGACTGATATCGGCACCCAAGCCCAAGCGCATCACTAATTTAATGTGTCAGCTAGTTTAAGTTTTTAAAGTTCTGGTACTCTTTCAGCAAACTTCAGCAATTTAGTGTTAATTTCCATATTTTGGCAACACATATTTAGGTATTTAGATATTTAGATATTTAGGTAAGTAAAAGTTCCGCCCATGTTTACCAATTGTAATGCACTTGACGTTGCCACTTATTATCTGGACCAGTTATGCCCACCCCAACCTGTTTAATCTCTGGTGTGCTAGCAAAGCTAAGCGACGAATATAAGTAGATGCAATATAAATTTGGACTAACAATGTGTTAGATAACAAGCAGTATTTTGTGCAAAAGATTATATAAGTCGTCGCTGGAAGAACATTTTTAGTAATTGTAAACCTGCTGCCCAGCTGATTATTTGGCAATGAAGTGTTTTTGCTTACTACAGAAAACATACGTGCAAAACATGTATAAATACTTTTTGAGGTACCTATTTATTTTATACTACGTAAAATTTCAACATATAAAATACATGCATGCCATTCGTTTCTACAAGTTTCGTTTGAGACATTTTTGCTAAGCAGTTACTGATAACAGTTTAGATATGAGTCATCAATAAGAAGTGAGAATAGAACAATTTCCGATATTGAAATTCCATTACTACATGAGCTATATATGCATAATAATTACACGCATAAGAAATTTACACGAAAGAAAAAGAAGTTCCATAAAATGAAAGACAAGATTTTACACACAAGTCATACTGGCGCTGTGCGAGGAATACTTGAGACAGTTATTGAATCTAGCAGATTCAGCTGTCTTCTACCGCAGCATAAGTAGTAGCTGAGTATGGTTTATTGCAAACTTTATGTAAGCACTGATATATTAAGTGTGGTCTGTTCTTTAACTTGTTGGTTTTCTTATTGTGATAGTGCATGCATTCTAGGGACAAACCAATTTCTGCAGTTGCCAGTTACGGCTTGATGGAGTTAATGCATTAAAATTACATGGACGGTGCAACGGTTAATGCGATGGAATTTAAAGGCTTGGAAATCCTTAGATAAGTTATATGTCAAGTAGTAATATTTTTGATTAGATACAGCAATAGTATGGGGGGTGAAAAAGGTCCTCCTTTGCGATTTCTGTATCTTAATCAACGGTGTTAGTATGAAATCTTATACCCTCCTAACAGACCGTATGTTTCCTTCTATCCTGTCTTAGAGCTCGCTATCCCACCGACTCCATTTCTGCAGCCACACTTTTTCCCCTTTTGCCTTTCGAGCGGGCCTTCAGTTTTTCAGCCTACCTAGTTGCTGTTGCCATGCGGGGGGCAGCTGCATTCGGAAAAACGAATGTAGTTGCCTTGGGAGTGACTGAAATAACCGTACGGTAGCTTGCTCGGGGATCACGTTTTCAGTCCGTGATCTTCTTCTCTCCGCCTCTTGACTGCGGTCTGCGGGGAGGACCATTTACGGGCCGCAGTGCGTGCCTAATAGTGGTGGGCCATTCGCAAAAAAATACTGGCGCTATGTTGAACCACAGCTCACACGCATTTATGGAGAAATACATATTTATCAAGCAAGGTGCGTGAGAGGGCCCGGCCTGAGCAAATGTAAGAAACCTGCTGCGCTCAGGCGCAGCAGCCGGAAAAATGCACTGATTTATCTGGACTGTTACAGTAATTATGTAAGTAAGACAAGCGTTTCTAGCAAGCCGAGCCCACCTTCTGAATAGTAACAATCAGGGAAAACCCTGGATCGTAACAATCAAGGCTACACGCAGCAGATGTGGTGGCGCTAGGCAAGCTAGTCATAGCCGGTAGGCAAACTAAAGTACCGCCAGGCAAACCGCTGGTACCGGAAGGCAAACTCAAGGTGCAAACCCAGGGTGACGGTAGGCAAGCTAAGCTGAAAAGGGACAACTTTTAGTGATCAAGTTTAACAAATTTAAAATAATGTTCATTAAAGTGGAATTAATTAACAATAACAGCCATCTAAACTAAATTGTCTCTGATGTACTGCAGTGTGACCCCAGTGTGACTTGTTGTATAATTAAGTCACACATTACGGCACTTAAGGATCCTACAGAAAGAAAACTTTACACGATTTTAACATCATGTTAACTTAATCCTTCAAAAATTAATTAAAAAATTTTAAAGCCCTAAATTAAAATTCTAATTCCAAGATACCGCAGTTCAACATTTAAGCATTATTTTCATGTAAAATTTGTCCAGACTCATAATTTTTTGTCGGGAAATTTTTCTAGCGTATATACGCGAAAAAATTACAATTTTTTTCACATCCTATGCTTAACACATGAATCCTCAACTTTGAGGTAAAATTACTGGACAACCGTAAGGCTTACGACTCTAATTTTGAAATCTCGTTAAGATATACTGTTTGGACAATCAAATACGAAATCAGCGAGATCGGAGAAAGTCGAAAAATGGCCCAAAAATGGCATTCAAAAAGGCCTTATGGCATTCAAAAATGAGTGAGAAGTGGAATTCTATCTTAGTGTAGTTATTTGTTATGGCTGAGTTTGGTGTTCCCGACATTAGAAATTCTCGCCTTGGATAGGGCTTGTCTACGGGCACTTCTGGTTTGCCTAGCGGTACTCAGAGTTTGCCTAGCGGTACTTTCAGTTTGCCCAGCGCTACTACTGGTTTGCCTAGCGGCACGGTTTGCGTAGCGGGAAAAGGCACACACAGCAGACTGTGAAATATCAACCGCCACTTAGTTGGCGAAAATACACAGCACTTGGCGAAAGATATGAACTGTCTGACCGCCTCTTCTTTCGAAGTTCTGTTTTATGCAGCGAAAGGGTCCTGTTTAGTTCTGTTGGTTTCGTTGGAAACTAATGGCTGTGTCATAAAAACTGTACGAAAAGAGAGAAACAATTCAGTTGCGCCAAAGCAAAGTTGGACCATGCATTGACATTTGGTTAATTAACTTTTTAAAATTGTATCAACGCAAGAGTAACAAAGTAAAGAAATGACTGTTGACTTTGTTTGTTCAAGGGACCGTTACACTGCTTCCCCCTTTAATGGAGACCCTCCTGGTTCGACTGTGGACTCTCGTGACATGGCAGGTGAGTCGCCTTATTAGAAGAATCAATAGTTACAAATACTATAGTGATAGTAAATTGTATGTAATAGGTATTTTAGGTAGGTAATATAATAAAAACAGGCATTTAGTCAAGGTGGTTGGAAGAGGATCTGCAGCTGAGGCAACGATTCGAGCAGAAGTCGAATGAAGATGCCGCTAAACCGGCTGAGCATTCCATGAGGGGTCACTGATCGGGTCCATCGGAATGATTCGGACTGTTGAGAAATTCTTTGCCACAGACCGCGATACAAATCGAGCAGTCTGAATCTTAGTTTAAAATTCGTCCAGACGTGGCAGCATTTCGGTAATGAAGACATCCGCCATGGTGAAAGCAATTGCATGACATCAAATAGATCGCGATAGCGGCGGCCTAGTTTCGGAACTAGCCATTGGATATCCTCTGCCCAACAATGAACAGAAGGACGTCACATGCGATCTGATTTGGATAGTCGCGGAGAAGGCTTGAATGACTTTGCATGATTATCGTGAGGAAGCGCTGATCATGGGATCTCGATAACCGTTGTACGAGAATTCTGAAATTGAACGCGACCGGCCCATGCTATGTCGCACTAAATCAGAAACTGGGTTTCTGGATGCGGTCGGAACTTCAGAGCATGAAGGATGGCTAAAATCGCTAGTTCACTAGTTCGTTGGTTCACCCTACTCGCAGCGCCAATTTGTAATGCACTTGACACTGTCACTTATTATTCGGACCAATTATGCTCACTCGAACCTGTTTAATCTCTGGTGTGCTGGCAAAGCTAAGCTGTAAGTAAATGCAATGTGAATGTGGATTAACAGTTCATTAGATAAAAATGGACTGGTTTATCTGGACTGCTACAGTAATTAAGTAGATTTATCTAGACCTTTACAGTTATTAAATAATTAAGACAAGCGTTTCTAGCAAGCCGAACCTACCTTCTGAGTATAACAATCAGGGAAAAATCTCGACCGTAACAATCAAGGCTACACACAGCAGACTGTGAAATATCAACCGCCACTTAGTTGGTAATGTAATGGGTAATGTAAAGGTAATGGGACACTTCGCCACACTTTAATTGCTCTTTTTGTAAATACGAAAGCGAATGGGGTTTACACTCAATTGGAAACGAGAAAGAAACAGAGGGGGCAGGATTAACTAATGTGTTAAATCTGGGACGGTTTTTGTACGCTATTGCAATGCAGTAATCAATAAAGTTTTCTATTGTTTTTCAAAACTTTTGAAGAATGTTAACTAGTAAAAAGTACAATTATTGGTTAGTTTTAATTTAATTATAGGTTTTGTCTGCAAACTTTTTCAGATTTTTAAATCAAAACATATCATTCTTCTTGTAAAGAAAATAAAGACAATTTTGGAATTTAAAATAGAGAAAAATTGTATTTAATATTTATGTGTTAGTATTTCTACATTATTAACATTTTATAAAAGTTTTACCAAAATAAAAAATAACAAATAAATAATAAACGCACTAACAAATACTTCGATTGTTGTAACTATTGCCCCCTCTTTCAGCATTACAGTTAAACACTTTCCCAATGTTTAAGTGGAAGGTCAAGTACTCAAAGAGAACAATAGTGTGGCGAAGTGTCTCATAATAAAAAATGACGGTAGTGGGACACTTCGCCACACTTTAATTGCTGTTTTTTTCTATACGAAAGGAAATGGCATTTACACTCAATTGGAAACTAGAAGGAATGGGAGGGGCATAAAATACTGTGTTAAATGGGAGACGGTTTTTTTACAATACTGCAATAAAGTGGTAAGAGATAAAGTTTTCTATTGTTTTTCAAACTTAATTTGTTAAACGTTTTCAAACTTTCAAACAATGGTAACTATTAAACGGGCAATTTTTGCCTAGTTTAAATTTGACATTATAAACTGCAAACATTTCACATCTTTTGATCAAAGTGTATTCTTTTTAAAAAAATTATGACAATTTTGCAATTTAAATTCGGGAAAATTTTATTTTTTAACAACGTATTGATATTTCAACATTATTAAAATTTTATAAAAGTTTTACCAAAATAGAAAATATATAATAAACGCAGTAGCAACTACTTCTAATTTTGTAACGACTGTCCCCCTCTTTCAACATTATAGTTAAACCCTTCCCTAATACTTAAGTCTAAGGTCAAGTACCCAAAGAGAACAATAGTGTGGCGAAGTGTCTCACAGCACTAGGCACTAGGCACCCAGCACTAGGCTAAGGATTTGGGCTGTTATACATTTTATGGGGACAGAAACGCCTGCTGTGCGTTATTTGATCATTTCCACTTAGAGTCAAAACTCAAAGACAATAGACAACTGAGAAGAGTAGTTCAAATGCAATGACATCAAAATGTGGATTAACAGTTTATTAGATAAAAATAGACTGATTTATCTGGACTGCTACATTATTTAAGTAGATTTATCTGGGCCTTTGCAGTTATTATATAAGTAAGACAAGCGTTTCTAGCAAGTGGAACCCACCTTCTGAATAGTAACAATCAGGGAAAACCCTGAATCGTAACAATCTAGGCTACACACAGCAGACTGTGAAATATCGCCTCTTAGTTGGCGAAAACACACAGCACTTGGCGAAAGATTTGAACTGACTGCTCGCATCTTCTTTCAATGTTCTATTTTATACAGCGAAAGGATCCTGTTTAGTTCTGTTTGTTTCGTTGGAAACTAATGACTCTGTCTTGCAAACTTTACGAAACCTTCGTGGAAAATTAATGACTCTATCGTAGAAACTGTACGAAAATCCAGCAATCCAATGTGACAATGCAGCTGCGCCCAAGCAACGTTGCGCCATGCATAGGCATTTAGTTAATTTACTTTTTAAAATTGTAACAATGTAAGAGAAACAAAGTGCAGTTGCCTATTTCATAAAACAATTGTAGACTACAATTCCTACAATTGTAGTTACTTGGCTTTTATATAACAGGTGCCTGGCCTGTAGTTCTACAATTGTAAGAATTTTAATTACAATTGTAGCCAATGTTCGGTTTCATAACAAAATCACTGCACCTGTAGCTCTACACTTGTAGAAAGTTTTGCGTTTCATAAACCCACAATTGTAGGCCAATTATTTCACAAGTGTAGCTATGAAACGCACATAGCAGAATTGTAATTGTAGAGTTACAATTGTAGCCACTTCATTGAGTTTCATGAAACAACTACAGTTTTACAATTAAAACTTTCACCTGTAGAATTGTACTACAATTCCTACATACCTAAAAAGGGTTGTAGATGCCACAAAAGAGGTGTTTTTTCCAAGGATGCTAGCGTTGTGCGTTCAGTTTTTATTGAATTATATTGCTGCAGCTCAGATCTATAGTTCTAGCCGACAACTATTTCTTTACAAACTACTATAGTATATTACAATGTGACTTTCATCTTTGAAAAGTTGTATTATTGATAAAAATTCCATAATGGATGCAAATGCAAATCCCACTTTACACATAAGTCCAAGCTTTCATATAAGCGTGGTCAGCTCGCTGATTGGCCCATTAGAATAAGGCTTATGGTAGGTAATTTATTAGTTATTTTTATTAATTAATATATAACTTTAATTAGGTTAACGCAATTAAAACACTAATTCGACAACTTTGAAGCATTTTTTCTGCTCTTTTCAATGATATAAAAAATTGTTTCAATATACAAAAATTCGAAGGAATGTAATCTGCAACAATTTACATATCATTGAAAAGAGCAGAAAAAATGCTTCCAAAGTTGTCGAATTAGTGGCTTAATTGCGTTAACCTCATTAAAGTTATAATTGGATAGTAAAAATAACTAATAAATTTTGTACCATAAGCGGTATTCTCTTGGTCTAATCATCGGAGCTGACACATGAGTATATGTAAGCATTTATTTAGTCATCAAAGTGGGACTACCCCCGGAAGTTACTGGGGGGGATCCGAGTTAATGATCCGAGCATACTTTACATGATTTGTACATGCTAGTGTAAGAGTTTCTTACTCTTATCTATTATGTACTCTTGATATGAGTAACACCTGGCTATCAGTACTTGGACTCTAACGTTGGCGGCAGCATCAAAAGGAAAGTCTAATACACAGCCTTAGTGTAATAACAGGGTACACAACACAAGTAATTTTAACAGTGTGCACACTAAGTGCAATTGAACTGAGGGAATACAGCAAGTTGCGAAACTTCATGTTACCGTGCATTTGGCCGATTTTCTAGAAGGTTAAGACCTGCTGAGCCAAATCTATAAAACGTCCCTAGGCCCGAATCCTTCATATCGTGGCAAAAAAAACTCTTAGCGGATTCTACAGTTCTGAAAAATAGATGTTGAATTTCTTTGGTCTTGGAATATTTAGCCATTGTGTCTAGAGTTGGGACCGGTTCCAATTTTCAAAACCGGTTCCGGTTCCGGTTCCGGTTCTAGCTTCCGGTTCCCGGTTCCAAGTACAAAATTCGTAGTTACATTTTAACATTATTTAATATTGGATGCAGGCTCCCAGCAAGGGTTATACAATCAAAATTATAAAGCAATATTGCAAAACAATTGGAATAGGTAATGCGATAATAACCAACTGGGTTAAACGTTTTTGTTTACTTTGAATTTTAAAGTTTTTGCCTGACTTTCAGTTTGCTCCATTACAAATGCTGTTACTATGTGCACAACAACATACATTCAAACTTGTAAAAAAATCAAAACTTTAGTATGGTCGGGCAAATTGTTTCGATAATTAACGGTGAGATTCTACTGTGCATCTAAATGCAGACAGCGCCTTCTGAACAAAATCTTGTAAAGCTGCACAACGTTTCAGTAAAACGTGCTGAGAATTGAGATATACTGGAGCTTAAATTTTTATTTCTTTAAAAAGAGTACAGTGTCTCTAAAGAAACAAATAGTTTCCAAAAAATTTAAATCCATTTAAAATATTTAAAAGCTGAAAGCCAAATTGGAAAGAAGAACATCCTATTAAAGTTATATTTAATGAAGAAATATACACTCGCATGATTAAACAAAATAGCTAACAGATTACTTCTGCAGGCAGTTCATTACTTGAACTTTGATTAACTTTCGTCTCAGATGCCGATAGCTTAAAAATGAGAAAATAAGTACTCAACTTTCGAAGTTTTCTACTCCTGTAAAATTTACTACTTTTTAAAAAATATTGCTTCAATCTTGCGTGCTGAGAACACCACCTTCCATTTAGCAATTTTTGAGAAGATATACTCAATTCCGACTACATCCCATCGGGCTGTCATCTTTTCTATGAGGTTAATATGTATGTAAGCTGGTTAAAGTTTTCATTCGGCGCCCGTATCGGTCACGTCTGAACGAAAGTGCCCGTCTTTCATCAATTACAATTGGAATTTTAGTACAGAAAATTCCTAAAATTCGTTAAAATTAATTTAGAGACATTTTCACAACTGCATTTTGTAAGACACACAAAATTACTTAACAAAATTTGAAAAATCAGAAGCATGAAACAATAAATTACGAAATTCCAGAATAAAGGAAGTAGAATTTTTCCCTTGCAATACATGTTCCTAATTTTTCAAGTATGTTTAATATTTAATTTTTGTCTTAACTCAGACGGGATAATGTCACTGATGTTGAGTCAAAGAAATATTTGAAATTTCTCTTAATTCTATGCCTCAGCTTCAGCGAAAGCTGAAACGTGCCTCGATCACCTGAAAAGGGGAAGCGGGGAGTTTGTGTCACCTTCAGTGGAAGCTGAAGCTGTGTCATTTCCAGTTTAGGCTCTAAATTTATTATATGGACTTTCAGATTCAGTTTCAGTGCCAATAATTGTACCTTCATTTCACGTTTAGTTTGAAATTCTTAATTATTATCAGTCTCATCCTACATATTTCGCCTTCAGGTCTAAATTTGTTTAGTTTCAGTTCAAACTAGATCTTTAGTTTCAATTTCAGTCACTAGTTTGAAAAAGATAATATGAATGGCAACACTGAATGGCAACCACAAATTCCAGCTTTTGCAAAATTTAAACTCCTGCAAAAATTAGTTCAAGTCCATTTTTAAGAGTGGAACCGGCCGGTTCCAAATCCTACCGGTTCCGGTTCCGGTTCCGGTTCTAAAATTCCTTCCGGTTCGGTTCCGGTTCCAACCGGTTCTAGTGGAACCGGTCCCAACTCTAATTGTGTCAGAAAAGTTTTTTACAGCCACCTCACCCCAGTCGGTGCTGCGGTTAGGCTTAGTTCCAGCTTAGAACGTATATATGCATTTTTGAGCGAAGATGATGCTGACACAGAATAATTGCCATAGCATTTACCCGAGGTGTTCTACAAGGCTATCAGTACGTCCATTACGTTTACCGTAATGGGAAGTGCTATGGTAGCTCCACCAAGCAGGCGGCCACTCCTTGACAATTTTCGGTATTTTGCACAGGAAGGATATTTGGAATACGGTGCTAGAGCTTATTTCTTGTTCAAGCTCTAGACGTGTACTGGGAATCTTAAGTGCAAAAATTCAAAAATCAAGTTGAATCAGTAAATTTAAAATAATAGTTCTTAGTAGGGATATGCTAACATGAAATTAGAAATGATAATTTACTTCCAGCTCTGGATATTACATAACAATGACAACTGGAAAAGGAAACTGGTACTACCTATATTAAGTATCCAGCAATCTTAACCTTATCTCAGCATTATTAAATATCACAACTCAATTTACTGGAACA
>JASAND010011099.1:0-12404 GCA_030248195.1 Trissonchulus latispiculum
GCTTCCCTTCACTTAATGTAACTGTTGACAGTAGTTTTGTTTTTAGTAATGATTGCTTGGCAATCATTACTCACGTGGCTTTCACAAAGTTTTAAAAGTTCTTCAAAGTTCTCAAACTTCTACGCTAAAAGTCGAGTTTTAGGACTCTAAAACTCGCAACAAAATCCTTATTAAATCCTGTTAAACTAATGGCGAATAATTACGTAAAATAGGTACTTAAGGCCCCAGTTAAGGAATCAACAATCCCATAAATTAGATTTAGGGTGTGTGAATTACCCCTAGGTCTGTGCGCGTGTGTGTGTTTGAGATTAGTTAGACAAGTACTTACTTAAGAGGTTGTATGTGTTTGGATGTGTGTGTGTGTGTGTGTGTGCGATTGTATGAATGACCTTGTATGGTAGGCGTGATTGGTATGAATGACTGTAAACTGTCGGTATGAGTGTATGCTAGTCTAACTGTCGTATAAATGAAGCTTGAATGTTCAATTATGTTGTGTCGCAAATGTTGTGTGAATGTTGTCTGAATGCCGTATGAAGGATCAAATGGTTACCTAGTTGTGTGATCTGAACAGTGTGCGAGCGTTGTATGACAGACGTTTAACTCAGTAATAGGATTAGCTAGTCTGAAAGTGTATAAGTGTTGCGTGTATGCGTAGGATGTAAGGGAATAAGCAGTTTGTAACGAATGTCTGCGTATAATTGTGCGAAGCATTAGAATTAGTTAGGACTCCTATAGTAGGCAGGAAAATAGTAATAACTAAGGTAACTTTAGGTAATAAGCCCTGTATGCGTGTGCAGATGTCCACTAATGTATGATTGCGTGAGAAAAGCTAGGTTTAGGTTCAGTTAAGTGAGCACATAAGTGGGGTCCAGACCAAGGGATCTAGGGTCACGGGGACCCCCTATTAGGCCCCTACTGGATAGAAAAGGGTTATCCTCGATTCGTCCGCGTTGGCCACTCTTTGTTAAGAGTGCGGACGAATCGCATGAAGGATAAACTCCCCAATAGTTGGAACGAGCAGTATAACAATTAACTACGTAGGTATTAGGGATAGTTATCAGAACCATCTTCCAATAAAGGCAAGAAATCAACAAAATACACAAAGTTAATCAGTTTCCAAAGTACAATGTCGGTTAAAGTAGGAAGTTGTTACCTTCCGTTTTAAGGCCCGGGAGAACGGAGGCCCTAAGCTTGCTTATTATATGTTTGTCAAATATGCGCGTTAATGTCTTTCGAATTAGGCAAGGGTTATCATAAACAGGAAGTTGTTACCTTCCTCACCCGGACATGGAAAACTAAAGGTCCTGAGCCTGACCACGCTAGGACAAAATGGCAATGCACGTTTTAAGACGATTAGAACTCGCCTGTTTCAAAAGGCTCAAAACAACCGTAATCTCACGCTCCCAGCCTGGGTTGCACCGAAGTAAGAAGTATAAGGCGAAATCATGTCATAATGACAATTTCTTGCACAAGAGTGCAAGAAATTGTGTGAAAAATAGCATTTCGCCTCAAAGTTAACTTTCAATGCGGCAATATTATTAACACGGCACCAAATCAAGATATTCTCGCTAAACTTTCAAGTTTTTGCAACAAAACCAAGTTTGCAAGTCTAATTCTTGTTCAGAAAGCCAAAGATGTGAGTAATGGTTGCTGGGTTCGAATCCCGCACCTATAACTTGTATTAATGGGTTTTAACCCATTTGATTCAGGTGCGGAAGGACAGTCTCTCTGCCACAGTTCGTATCCTGAATTCCAGCCCTCAGTGGATCAGACGTGTAGTGACGATTCTGTAGTAATTATCAGTGTGTGATACGAGTCCGGAGAAGGACCAGATTATTGGATTATTGGAAGATTTGCCCTGTTGGCTAACCCTGTTTGGAATCAGACTAGCTGAAGGTACATTAGAGGCTGAGTACGCCTGATTAACAACTTGGGGCAGAGACGATTGCAGAGACAGCACCAGAATCAACAGTGGGACCTGAAATCTAACTCAAAACGAACCTAACACTACTTTCAATCTCTCTAAAGTAACTCTTTTTCTCCCATTTCAAAAGATGAGTCTATTCGAGTTGATCGTCAGCCTTATCGAAGGGGTTATCACCCCTTGTCTGTGGTCTAACTAATCGGCGGTAGTTTCGAGTCAGTCGGGAGTGGAAGATATAAAGAAGAGTTTAAATATAACCCTACCTTGTACTAACACCATAACCGTTCCCAGGAAACTCCCAACCAGACCGACCCTTGCGTTGTCCCCCCAGGTGACCGAACAGCATCCGAAAGTGCTATTGTTACTGGCATTTCGGGCTCACCCACAGACCGGAATCTTGTACTACTAACAACTTTAATCTAGTTAACTTATCCTTTCTGTAGCTTTTGTTATTATCATATTATTGTCCTTGGTGAGGAGGACGGATAAAGAGTGTTAACTTAAAGCACGAGCACAAGCATATAGGGACCGCACAGTAGAGCTTAGTGGTAGATTACGATAAGAGGAAGAAAGAAAGAATTAATCGGTTGAGTTAAAGAGTCAAGACCTTGTCCCTACAATAATCACTAATTTGGGTAAACTGAGTACTGGCAACTCTGGCAAACCATTGTGCTGTTTGCTGTTAACTGTATATCTGTAGTGTAAGTTGCCAATTGCACTGTTTGTGGTAACACTATTAGTTGTACGCGTGTAGCCACCATTGTTCGTATTATAATAACTCTTGTAGTTGTATCAATAAATTGCTGTGCCTTACAATCAGTCTCATCAACTAAGGCACCCATCCTGATCAATACTGTGGAGCCAGATCGGACCCCTGAACAAGTAAGCGATTGTAATCAGACCCCTTGGACCCTACAAAGACAGCGTGGTCCCGGATCTTGATTTCTCAATCAAGGTCACTACACTAGAGTTCATTGTCACTGAACTGAGTCGCCCTCTGGAAAGCAAGTGTCGACCCCGCTTGCTGACGACATCAACGGAGCCTGACCCCTTCCTAAACGAACTCACGATCAAAACCCCACCCAGGTTGGCTGCAGGGAATTCTCAGTTTTGGACAAACCACCTTCTGAGAATCCGGTGCCTAAGTTTAGCATCACCGATAAACGCGCTGACCTTCCGTGCTTTGAAGTGGTTGTTACCCCAAGCCTGTGTCTTGTTAGACCAAAACGGACCCTAACCCTGCCGAAAGAAATTGGAGCCAAATCCAAGCCACTTCATTACATTTGCTTCACTCACGGGATATAGTTGTTTTTCAATTGGCAAGTGAACTAACCTTTCCATACACAATATTTTCTTGTACACATATTTTGTTCCTGGAAAAAGCAAATTTTTACCACCCCCCCGGAAAATTTGGTTACCCCCCCAGAAAAATTTTTAAGCGGGGCCCCCCTTTTCAAAATTTTGGATCCGACACTGCCCCCAACCCCCCCCCCAACCAACAAGCTCGACCCCAACCTTTTCTGGAGGGCCCCCTCTGGAGAGCGCCCAACCTTCCCCCCAAAAAATTTTTCCATTTTTATGCCAAAAATCGCATTTTCAGCTGTTTCTAATTTCAAAAAACATTCAACCATAAAGTAATTTTATCATTAGACAGTAGTTTTAAACTTTGACCATTTTTTCAAAAAATGTTCTCCCCGGGATGCCCCAAGGAATCTAAAAATACCCCGTTACTGTGTACGTATCTGTCTTTTTCCTACATGTGATGGAATCGCCGCTTTCTGCTTTCCGCTTTCTGGAAGCGAAGCTTTCTGCTAAAGGTGACAAAATAGCATGCATGCCATATTGTCACCATGCTAACTGTCACACGTTGCTTTGAACTGCTGATTAAAAACATCAGCAGTTTCTGTCACTACCTGGCGCTGGCTGCAGTAAGCCCGCCTAATGAAATTCATACTACATTTAGTCGTAGACGTTTTCTTTTACGATAAACTATTTGACACAATTGTACTTGGAGATAAAGCATCAACTTTACGGAAACCAAGAAACCAACAAGCAAAATTAACACTAATTCAATCTAGAACACATAAAACTAACAAATTAAAACAGCCATTGACAATATGAGCAATACGTTGAGCAGTTAGCAATTCAAAACAATCATCATCAATCTGAATTTGCCAACATATAAGATCTTTGGAAACGGTTCAAAATTCCAGTTTTAGTGCATTATAAGGTGGGGATTCCTTTTGGTGTCATATTGATAGTTTTAATTTTAATTTTTATCAAACTTTCTGAAAATATAGCGGGCATGATGATAAACATTTTCTAAATGCCAACTTCATAACGAACGTGTAAAACTGTAAAACAAAATCTAGGAACTATACGCAAAATATTATGCCCAGCGACTATGATCATTTTAAGGCTGATTAAGTGCTCTAGTACTTTGTTTTTGGACATAAGTCTCTTCCAGCTCTTATTGTTTTTGAGCATAGGATAACGAGGGGGGAATGGGAGGGTGCAAGCTCCCCCCACCCCGACAAAAACGGGTGACCCCCTCAGCGACAAGGAAAAAAGGGGCAAACCCTCTCGTCCAGAAGGGGAAAAGGGTAGACCCCTCAGCGATTTTTACCAAAAATTTCACATTTTTAGCAAACTTTGGTTAGAGATGTTTTCAACAAATTTCGTAAAAATCGCTAAAAATAGTCATTTTTGACTATACTTTTGGCCATAAAAAGTAAAAAATTTGCAAATTGTGCTAATTTAGAGTAGACCCCCTTAAAATTTCGGAATTTGTTAGGTGTAGGACCCCTCGTCAGAGTCCAGGTAGACGCCTGCCTCCCAGATTCTTACCAGGTGTGCTCTTGAGCAATGAATTTTTGATGAAATTTCGTTCTAAAACATACCCACACCTAATTTTAGCTAATTTGGACAAGTATTAAGGATTTTGAGTGGTGGGGAGGGGGAGTAGTCTGAAAAAACCCGACAATTGATTGTGATAGTGAAATTCTGCGTGCAGGGTGCTTTTTCTTCCACTTTAAGGTTGAGGCTACCAACCCAACGACAGCGGCAGCATACTAGCTTAGAATATGTTGGTTTCTTTCGAGTATTTTTAGCCTTTAATATTCATCTAATCTTATAGCGTTGATTGAAACTTTCAGAATTTGTCGATTGTGTTGAATTTAAGGTGGTGATTCCTTTTGGACACATATTGTTACTTGGCGGCGTAAATCAAGATGAAATTTGATGAAACTTTCCGAAATACGTTCTTTTAGCGTTCTAACACCCTCCGAGCAATCCCGATTCAAAAATTTGCGATTTCCGGTCAGAGTGGTTTTTCCCAATTTCTGAACGTTTAGCGGCAGCTATACAGTTATGACTATATTCATTTGAAAGATCTCGTTGAGCTTCACATTTTTGCTTTTTAAAGCATCTTCCTATCTTTTCTCTAGCGTGCGATATAGCCGATTTTCTTGTTTCGGCGTCGAAAACTTGTCATTTTTGCAAAAATCAGATAATCCATCATTTCTTGAACTACGCAAGCCGGAAAAGCAAACTAAGGGCTTCGATCTGAAGGTCTCACAGGGGCAAATTATCCGATGGATGATCGTCTTCTAACAGCTATCCCGTAGGCTTCTATCATGAAAAATGTAGTTTTTGCAAAAACACGACCAATTTCTTTCCAAAGATTGTGGAGCATTCACCTTGCAAGCCGGAGGGCTGCTACTAAACAGATGTGTTCAGCACAAGTATACCCAGCGACGATTTTTTAGTTGCCCCGATTGCTGCTTTCTAGCTAAAGTAATCGCTTGACAAGTTTGGAAAAAGTAGGCAAAATCCGGGTTACGCTCACATTTCAGCTTATTTCTCTATAACGAAGAGCGATTTCACAATAAATAAAAAATTTTCCCCAGCTATTTGAGGGAGGTATCGGATGATATAACCGACGTCTCGCGAAAAAATTCACTTGAGTCTGCAAAAATTCTGGAAAATTATACTTCTTCTAAAATGTGTTAAAAATAGTTTATTAAAGCAACATTAGTTTCGTGGCATGCATTAAAAAGAGAAAATATCAAGCTACATTTTGATATAAAGATGGCTTCTTAACTCCAAGTAATGAATGAGTAATAATGGTGTAAACTTTATGTGACCAAAGGGAGTCACCACCTTAACAGAATCGATTGAAAGTTAGTTAGCCAGCACAAACACCTTCCATTTGGCATCTAATGTACGAATATTGAAATTCCAGCTTTTTTATTATCACGAAGAGGTAACGTAACACGGTTTCTCTGGTTGAAAGATCTTCAGAAGCCACCCACTGAATCAAATTTGGAAGTCTTCAGATTCTGTCGAGTACCTTTTGGGGCGATTTCCAGTCCATTTCTGTTAGCAGCGACAATTGCTCATCACTTCGTTCGAAAGGTACTGACGTAGCTATTTCCGTTTTGGACAATATCTACGTAGACAATGTATTTCATGGTTCTTATTCTCTGGAAGAAGCTCAAGCTTTCTATCACGAGGTCAAAGCTTTGTTATCCTGACTTGTCAATGAATCTTAGAGACTGGTCTTCTAAAATTCAAAAAAGTTTTTATCACAGATTCCGCTGGAAGATCGAGTTATGACACCATCATGAAGGTTTTGGGTCTTCGATGGAACTCTAACCGAAACCATTCAATTCGCCCCATCTATTGGAAACAAGTCTGCAAAGCGCCTACGAAACGGTTAATTCTGCAACAGGTATCAGATGTTTTTGATCCTCTTGGATTATCGACCGCAGTCACATTGATAGGAAGATTACTGATCCAAGATTTGTGGAAACAGCATATTGAATGGGATGATGAGGTCCCGTCTGAACTCGCAATTCAGTGGACCAGTTTGCGGGACGATTTGAAAAGAATATCAGTTTTCGATATTCAACGCTTTGTTGGTCCCAAGTCAAACTCACAAGTAGAAATCCATTGTTTCAGTGACGCATCTGCTGAAGCTTTTGCTACTTGTGCTTATTCGATTCATCGAGGATCACGCTGTCCAAACTCACCTTGTGTTTTCCAAGTCGTGTTTGGCTCCAATTAAACCAGTCTCTTTGCCCAGATTGGAACTCCTTGCCGTCCTGATTGGAGTGCATTATTATTCTTGTAGATTCAGATGAAAGCAAACATTAGTGATGTGTACTCGTGGACGGACTCAAAATGCGTGCTTTCGTGTTTCGTGGATAAACAGCAAGAAATTGATGTCTTTTTTGTTGAAAATCGTCTACGTGAGATCAGGCAATTTCCACATGTAATCCTCAGATATATATGTTCCCACGAACGAAAACCCAGCGGATGTTCCTAGTCGAGGCTGTAGTATTGAAGAACTGCAGCTGTCGTCTTTGTGGTGGGAGGGCCCTACGTGATCAATGATCAAAATAAGCCAATGATTAGCTATGTACTGTTAAGGTGGCGCTTGCATTATCGAGATTATAGATATAAAATTTAGACCGATAGCTCAATTTTGAAGAAATTCCAACTAAACTTACTTTGGTTGGCGGGGCATCTTTTGACAAAATTTCGCCAACGGAGACCACGTGCTTGGCTAGCTACCGGTATGGCTTAAAATTTCGAAATTTTATTAAATCTGCAAACGACAACGTCGAATGCACTAGGTTAAAGAGCATAAAAAGCCCGTTACAACGATGTGCATATCTCTCCTGTAAGTGGTTGCAATCAAAAGTTACAGGCGGTTGAATATATGACAAAGTTACGTTTACCATTCTCAAAGCGAATGCCAATGTAAAAACCTATCGTTCGGAAATGAATTCTGCAGGGCTTTTCACGTTGCTTTTGTGTTGGATTTGTTTATTATTTCGTGAAATACATTATGCGACTTATTAAAAGCATAATATTTGCGAAAAACTGAAGCGACTAGTGCGAAATTTTTCAATTTGATTTTCTCATAAATGTTGCGACCAAACTCGCTCCAATTTTGCATGCACATTTATTTGACGGGTACGCAGGAGCAATTTTTTTAGTTTTTGTTTAAATCGTATATTCCGTGAGATATTGACTTTCAAAGTTTCCGACTCCTGCGTTATGTTCATTTACGCATTTGTGCCAAATTTGAGCTAATTTCATTCAGCCGTTAATGAGTGACAGCTTTTTGAAAATTTCAGCTTATCCCTCTTGTGTAAGTCGCAAGCCAAACACTGGATTATTCAAATTCTACATATTGCTAGCATTTAGCACCAGCTACCTATGCTGAAGGTTTGAAATAGATTCGTTGGAAAAAAACTCAGGAGAACCGTTCCCGGAAATGTAAGCGCCCATTTAAACATTGATTGTTTATGACATTTATGACCAAAATTTGCAAAAAGTTATTCTGGAGTTATTCTCACAGAGACATCAACACAGAGATCTCATGCTAAGTGATGCGCATCGGAACGTCTTAGTGCGTCTTAATGCGCCTCTTAGTTTTTACAATATCATAAGAATAATTTAAAAGTTCAGCTCTCCCATAGCTGTAGTTCAAACTTGGTACCAACCGACACTTTGAACAAAAAATTCTCGAGATACGAAGACTTTCATCACAAACGGTCTTCAGTTTTGAAATGTGCTGAATCTGAGGATTCAGGAAATGTGCGCAGTTCCATAGCGAAAAAGAAGTGAGTATGTCCCTTTAAGTATTGTCAAAGTTTTGCTGAAGTCATCTTCAAGTGCTGATGCAAAATACATACTTGTATAGAGAGAAATTACAATTCCTAAACATAATTTAAAAATCAAATTAAGTACTTTTTAACAAGTTAATTGTTACTTAACAGGGAGAAATAGATGATACATGTACAGAGAAACAATCACAATGACACATTATGTTAGCTACCAACTTACACAAAATTTTAAACAGTGTCAAATTCTCTATGTGCAGTGCCCTAAACGAAACCCTTTGTTATCAAAGAGTTGGCGCAACAACTGAAGTGACAGAGTGCCCTGACGTAACAGTGCCCTAATGGGAGACAATCGTCAAAACGTAGTGGAAATGAGTGTCCTCAGAAAATGATCGTTGAAATTGAAGAAAGAATGGAGCAGACTTCTGCTAGTTCAGTAGTCGAAGTCGATAAGATGGTTCCTCCACCATATTGTATTGAATGTCAGCGCTTTTCGAAGTTGAGGAAATTGCTCAGAGTTACAAGCTACGTTCGAAGGTTTATTAACAACTGTCGCTCGCAAAGTAAACTGATCAGTCCGCTCACTGCGACTGAGTTGTCCGAAGCCGTTTTGGCTTGGGAACTCTGGTCTCAAAAGCATGGATTTCCACAAGTGATTGAAGCGATCAGAACGAAAAAGAAGCGTTCTATCGTGCAGCTGTTTGGGTTGTATGAAGACAGTTCTAATCTTTTGAGATATAGAATACGTCTGGAACTGTCTCATCTGGATCCAGATGCTATGTTTCGAATTCTGTTGCCAAAGCAAAACCACTTTACCATTTTGGTGGTGGAAGACTGTCACCGCAGGCTTGAACATGCCGGTTTTCGGCATACCACAGCGCAATTGCGGCTAAAGTACTGGGTTCCACAGTGTGAATCCCTCGTTCAAGCTGTCATCAAGAAATGTGTGATCTGTCGACGATGGGAAGCAGGTCCTTGTTGGTGACCGGCCGAAATTTTCGTCGGCCGGCCGTTACCGGCCGGCCGACCTTCTGAAGACGGCCCGCCGGCCGGCCCAAAACGGCTGGCCGGCCCACGGCCCGGCCGGCCGACCGGCCGTTCGACGGCCCAACCGGCCAAAAACGGCCGGCTGACGAATCAAATGCTAAAAATGGCCGTAATGCTGACCCATGAATGCCAGAATAAGAAATCAAGATATGAAAATGTATCAGCACAACTTAAAATCGATTTCCTGAGAAAATTTTGATAAACCGCTGAAATATAAGCGCGGCCGGCCGGCCGGCCGTTTACCGGCCGTTCAAAGGCCGGCTGGCCGGCCTGAAACGGCCGACCGGCCAGCCGGCCAGCCGGCCGTCCGGCCGAGTGCATCTCTTGGCCGGCCGCACAAAGCCGGCCGGCCGGCGGCCGGCCGCCGGCTGGCCGTTTTCCACCCGGCCGGTCAACAACACTACTTATCAGCCTCCCACCTCACCACAGCTAACATACTTTCGAGTCACACAATGTTTACCACTTAGGTATACAGGGATTGACTACTCTCCCTACTTGACAAGCATTTTTTCACCAAAATAGCAACACCTCCCCCTCGATTTCCGTTTCCCCGATCCTTGCAGTAAATATTATACTCCCCATTACAGATAAATAAACTATTTGTATATTCGTCATTCAACCAAGTTTCATTCAATATAATAATTTCTGGAAAATTAAATTGTAAACAAACTTCAAAATGCAGCTGGATGAACTTATTACAGACGCTTCTAATATTACATAAAACTACACTCACATTATCAAAGTTTTCAATAGTCGCAGCATCACTACACGTGTTGATAGAAGTCTTCACAGGACCTGTGGTCAGGGGCGCACCCAGGATTTTGAAAAGGGGGTGGGGTCGAGCCGGAAAAAATTTTTTGCCTTCGCCTGACACGTTTACGCTGGCGGAGGCGAAGTTTTCAACAAGTTCGTTTCAAGAGTTCGTTTAGGGAGCCACAAAAATGACGAGATTTAGGAGTCGTCGCCAGCCGACGCGGGGGTCTGGGGGGCGGAGCCATAGGTGTGGCTGGCGAAAAAAGAGGGGGTGGGGGTTTGAAAAAAAGTAGGGTGGGGGTTTGGCATAAAAGGGGGGGGGTCGAGAAAAAGTCGATTTGGGGGGAGGGGTAAGAAAAATTTTCGAGTGGGGGAGGTCGGCGAAAAATCGGTTTTTCGCTAAAAAACTGAAAATTTTTCTCAATTTTCAGCTATTTTTAGCGATTTTTAAGGTATGAAGGCGAATTTTAGCAATTTTCCGCTAATTTTTTGAAAATTTTCGAATTTTTGGCCAAAAATTTGCAAAAATTCAAGTAGGGGGTTGAAAAGTTTTAGGGGAGGGGTAGAAAAAATTTTTTAGGGGGGAGGGCATAGGTGTGGCTGGCGAAAAAAGTGGGGGTGGGGGTTTGAAAAAAAGTAGGGTGGGGGGTTTGACAAAAAAGGGGGAGGGGGGGTTTGAAAAAAGACGATTTGGGGGGAGGGGTAAGAAAAATTTTCGAGGGGGGGGGTCGGCAAAAAATCTGTTTTTCGTGAAAAAACTGAAAAATTTTCTCAATTTCCAGCTATTTGTAGTGATTTTTAAGGTAATTATCCCAATTTTAGCAATTTTTCGCTTATTTTTTGAAAAAATTTGAATTTTTGGCTAAAAATTTTCAAAAATGTAGGTAGTGGATTGAAAATTTTCGGTGGGGGGGTCGGCCGAAGGCCGATTTGGGGGGAGGGGGTAGCAAAAATTTTTTTAGGGGGAGGTTGGCGACCCCTCCATTTGGGGGGAGGGGTCCCCCCCCCCCCCCCTAACACACCTATGGGTGAGGGTCTGTGACCCATCCATTGTGAGGTCCCCCCCCACCCCCTAACACAATATGGGCGGAGCCCCCCCCAGAAGTCGAGAAAATTTTTTGAAATTTTGAAAAAAAAGCCGTAATGGAAATTTTTTAAAAGATTTCAATAAAAGTTGAGAGCTTCTTTGACATAATGGCAAAATTTGTATTGGAAAGCTTGAAAAGATTTGAATAAAAGCTCTGCGAGGCGCATTGCTAAAATCGATATAGAATAGTGCCGCATACGGAGAATTAAAAAACAGGCAGGCACTTTTGAAATCTAGATAGAAAAGTATATACCCTGGCTTTGCAGAATTAAGTAAAATGGAGATAAGAAAGCGCCGCAGGCAAGAAAAATTTTGAAAAGTCAGTTAGAAAAGCGCCGCAGGCCAAAATGTTAAAATCGGGATGAAAAACGCCGCAGGCGAGAAAAAGTACAAAAATCGAGATAGAAAAGCGCCGAAGGCGGAAAAAATTTTAAAAATCAGAATGAAAAGCGCCGCAGGCGTAAAACCGCAAAATCGGGATAGAAAAACGCCGCAGGCGAAGAAAAATTTTAAAAATCAGATGAGCGCACGTTTAACAAAAATTATAAAAATCGGGATAGAAAAGCGCCGCAGGCGGGAAAAAATTTTTAAAAATCGAGATAGAAAAGCGCCGCAGGCCCGAAAAATTTTTAAAATCGAGTATTAGGAAAGCGCCAGCAGGCAACAAAACTTTATAAAATCGGGATAGAAAATCGCCGCAGGCGAGAAAAAATTTTAAAATCCGAGATGCGAAAAAGCGCCGCGAGGCAACAAAAGTATAAACATCGGGATAGAAAAGCGCGCCGCAGGCAGAAAAAATTTTCGCACAATTTTTAAATTTCACCCACTAAAAATAGCTCAATTTTTGCTTCTCCCCCGAAAATTCCCAGGGGGGGGGTGGTCGGACAAAAAATTAGGGGGGTCGAACCCCAAACCCCCCCCCCCCTGGGTGCGCCAGCCCTATGAGCAGCCCGTAACT